>NIVC01002503.1:0-7500 GCA_002269645.1 Macrostomum lignano | reverse complement strand
TATGATTAAATAAAAACTTAACTGGAATTTACATATGTAACTTTTCTAAAATTCCAGATACGTTGATATCGATAAGCTACCGTTTTCTTCTATAACAAACAGATTTGCCTTCATTGTCAAGTAAGTCTTGTCTCGTACTCGTATATGTCGTATTTTTTGTACGTTGAAAAAAATAATAAGCAGCCTAGTAATACTCTGAGCTCAGTGAAATATAAGAGAGGCGGCACGATCACCTTATTTATCAATTAATTTACAACAGCCAGTTGAGCAATCATAAGTAGGCAAAATTTACACTTCTAGGAAGAACAAATTTTACTAAAAGTTTCAATCAAAACATTTAGGAAAGAAATCTCGCATGACACATCGCCCACAGTACTAGAGACTTGGAGAAATACCATGTGAGTTTGCTGGGCAACTAATATAATATATTACTGTTATAATTCGATAGTCAAATTATTTTTCTACTCAAAGCAGTATTATTACATAACTAAAGAACAGTATAAAATGACAGCATTCTAGAACGAGAAACAAAGCTTACTGCAAAGGCAAACGCCGAAAGAAAAGCAGGGCAGAGTCAGCAACAAAAAAGAAGCTCATCTGATTGGAAGATGGGCGGTCAGCAAAGAGATAGGATCTCAGAAAATTGCAACTCCCAGTAACTGAAACTTAATTGCAATAAGTGTTTTGTTTTCTAGGGCATTATTAAAACAAGCAAGCCTGCCTGCAGTCAGCTAAGGGCAAAGTAAGTTGCTGCGGCACTATCGAGAGAGTAAAATTTGTACATACTCCATCTGACTCACACAAGCAGCACCGTTGGGACAAACTACGAGTATTTTAATTGTACAGTAAAATTTCATTGACAATGAAGCATTTATTAGAAAAGCGACATTTAAATCTGTTTTCAAACAAATCAGACAGATTTCTCAATAAGTGATTTTTCTTATGTGCGCCCACGCACAGGTTCGTCCGCATTCAAACTCGCCGCTGCATCCGTCATTTATTTCACTTGCTGCTCACAAGCCGCAGCAGCAGCAGCAGCAGCAGCCGCTATCCGTGCAGGCAGTCAGTCTATTTGTGAATTTTCTGGTGGATCTGAAGAAAACCCGTCCGGCACAGGATTAAAGAGAAAGAGACGATCTGTTTTGGGTGAGTATTATCTGCTGTAGAAGTATTGTACACCAGAGTACTTGTGTTACTTGGTAGAGCACAATTCAAAAGCTATGCAACAATCTCAGTGGCATTGTTGGGACACAAGCTACAAACGCAATGAATAGTAAACACAGCCCAGCCTAGCTCAAGGCTAGTAATTTGTTGGGCATTTATTGGGACATTGCAGCCAGGCCTATTTTTTGAACAGCATTTGTTGGGTCGCACTTATTGGGACAATACTGATTCTAATCGCGACTACTTCTGAGTTCTGACTTTTCAAAACAGACCCAGCATTAGTTGAACACGTTCTATTAAAGGGTTCCTTTATAGCCTATTAATGATTACTAAAGGCAAGCCTATCTTAATTGATTTCTTTTCCTCGCAGATTCTGAAGTCAGCAACGCCAGCGACATGCCTAAGAGACAAGAATGCGCTTTAACGATCAGCAGTGAGCATTCTGATCTCGCCGCTGCATCCGTCATTTGGTTCACTTGCTGCTGCCAGCCGCAAGCAGCAGCAGCAGCAGCAGCAGCAGCAGCAGCAGCAGCAGCAGCAGCAGCAGCAGCAGCAGCCGCTATCCGTGCAGGCAGTCAGTCTATTTGTGAATTTTCTGGTGGATCTGAAGAAAACCCGTCCGGCACAGGATTAAAGAGAAAGAGACGATCTGTTTTGGGTGAGTATTATCTGCTGTAGAAGTATTGTACACCAGAGTACTTGTGTTACTTGGTAGAGCACAATTCAAAAGCTATGCAACAATCTCAGTGGCATTGTTGGGACACAAGCTACAAACGCAATGAATAGTAAACACAGCCCAGCCTAGCTCAAGGCTAGTAATTTGTTGGGCATTTATTGGGACATTGCAGCCAGGCCTATTTTTTGAACAGCATTTGTTGGGTCGCACTTATTGGGACAATACTGATTCTAATCGCGACTACTTCTGAGTTCTGACTTTTCAAAACAGACCCAGCATTAGTTGAACACGTTCTATTAAAGGGTTCCTTTATAGCCTATTAATGATTACTAAAGGCAAGCCTATCTTAATTGATTTCTTTTCCTCGCAGATTCTGAAGTCAGCAACGCCAGCGACATGCCTAAGAGACAAGAATGCGCTTTAACGATCAGCAGCGAGCATTCTGATCTCGCCGCTGCATCCGTCATTTGGTTCACTTGCTGCTCACAAGCCGCTGCAGCAGCAGCAGCAGCAGCAGCAGCAGCAGCAGCAGCAGCAGCAGCCGCTATCCGTGCAGGCAGTCAGTCTATTTGTGAATTTTCTGGTGGATCTGAAGAAAACCCGTCCGGCACAGGATTAAAGAGAAAGAGACGATCTGTTTTGGGTGAGTATTATCTGCTGTAGAAGTATTGTACACCAGAGTACTTGTGTTACTTGGTAGAGCACAATTCAAAAGCAATGCAACAATCTCAGTGGCATTGTTGGACACAAGCTACAAACGCAATGAATAGTAAACACAGCCCAGCCTAGCTCAAGGCTAGTAATTTGTTGGGCATTTATTGGGACATTGCAGCCAGGCCTATTTTTTGAACAGCATTTGTTGGGTCGCACTTATTGGGACAATACTGATTCTAATCGCGACTACTTCTGAGTTCTGACTTTTCAAAACAGACCCAGCATTAGTTGAACACGTTCTATTAAAGGGTTCCTTTATAGCCTATTAATGATTACTAAAGGCAAGCCTATCTTAATTGATTTCTTTTCCTCGCAGATTCTGAAGTCAGCAACGCCAGCGACATGCCTAAGAGACAAGAATGCGCTTTAACGATCAGCAGCGAGCATTCTGATCTCGCCGCTGCATCCGTCATTTGGTTCACTTGCTGCTCCAAGCCGCAGCAGCAGCAGCAGCAGCAGCAGCAGCAGCAGCAGCAGCAGCAGCAGCAGCAGCGCTATCCGTGCAGGCAGTCAGTCTATTTGTGAATTTTCTGGTGGATCTGAAGAAAACCCGTCCGGCACAGGATTAAAGAGAAAGAGACGATCTGTTTTGGGTGAGTATTATCTGCTGTAGAAGTATTGTACACCAGAGTACTTGTGTTACTTGGTAGAGCACAATTCAAAAGCAATGCAACAATCTCAGTGGCATTGTTGGACACAAGCTACAAACGCAATGAATAGTAAACACAGCCCAGCCTAGCTCAAGGCTAGTAATTTGTTGGGCATTTATTGGGACATTGCAGCCAGGCCTATTTTTTGAACAGCATTTGTTGGGTCGCACTTATTGGGACAATACTGATTCTAATCGCGACTACTTCTGAGTTCTGACTTTTCAAAACAGACCCAGCATTAGTTGAACACGTTCTATTAAAGGGTTCCTTTATAGCCTATTAATGATTACTAAAGCAAGCCTATCTTAATTGATTTCTTTTCCTCGCAGATTCTGAAGTCAGCAACGCCAGCGACATGCCTAAGAGACAAGAATGCGCTTTAACGATCAGCAGCGAGCATTCTGATCTCGCCGCTGCATCCGTCATTTGGTTCACTTGCTGCTCAAGCGCAGCAGCAGCAGCAGCAGCAGCAGCAGCAGCAGCAGCAGCAGCAGCAGCCGCTATCCGTGCAGGCAGTCAGTCTATTTGTGAATTTTCTGGTGGATCTGAAGAAAACCCGTCCGGCACAGGATTAAAGAGAAAGAGACGATCTGTTTTGGGTGAGTATTATCTGCTGTAGAAGTATTGTACACCAGAGTACTTGTGTTACTTGGTAGAGCACAATTCAAAAGCAATGCAACAATCTCAGTGGCATTGTTGGGACACAAGCTACAAACGCAATGAATAGTAAACACAGCCCAGCCTAGCTCAAGGCTAGTAATTTGTTGGGCATTTATTGGGACATTGCAGCCAGGCCTATTTTTTGAACAGCATTTGTTGGGTCGCACTTATTGGGACAATACTGATTCTAATCGCGACTACTTCTGAGTTCTGACTTTTCAAAACAGACCCAGCATTAGTTGAACACGTTCTATTAAAGGGTTCCTTTATAGCCTATTAATGATTACTAAAGCAAGCCTATCTTAATTGATTTCTTTTCTCGCAGATTCTGAAGTCAGCAACGCCAGCGACATGCCTAAGAGACAAGAATGCGCTTTAACGATCAGCAGCGAGCATTCTGATCTCGCCGCTGCATCCGTCATTTGGTTCACTTGCTGCTCACAAGCCGCTGCAGCAGCAGCAGCAGCAGCAGCAGCAGCAGCAGCAGCAGCAGCAGCCGCTATCCGTGCAGGCAGTCAGTCTATTTGTGAATTTTCTGGTGGATCTGAAGAAAACCCGTCCGGCACAGGATTAAAGAGAAAGAGACGATCTGTTTTGGGTGAGTATTATCTGCTGTAGAAGTATTGTACACCAGAGTACTTGTGTTACTTGGTAGAGCACAATTCAAAAGCAATGCAACAATCTCAGTGGCATTGTTGGGACACAAGCTACAAACGCAATGAATAGTAAACACAGCCCAGCCTAGCTCAAGGCTAGTAATTTGTTGGGCATTTATTGGGACATTGCAGCCAGGCCTATTTTTTGAACAGCATTTGTTGGGTCGCACTTATTGGGACAATACTGATTCTAATCGCGACTACTTCTGAGTTCTGACTTTTCAAAACAGACCCAGCATTAGTTGAACACGTTCTATTAAAGGGTTCCTTTATAGCCTATTAATGATTACTAAAGGCAAGCCTATCTTAATTGATTTCTTTTCCTCGCAGATTCTGAAGTCAGCAACGCCAGCGACATGCCTAAGAGACAAGAATGCGCTTTAACGATCAGCAGCGAGCATTCTGATCTCGCCGCTGCATCCGTCATTTGGTTCACTTGCTGCTCACAAGCCGCAGCAGCAGCGGCAGCAGCAGCAGCAGCAGCAGCAGCAGCAGCAGCCGCTATCCGTGCAGGCAGTCAGTCTATTTGTGAATTTTCTGGTGGATCTGAAGAAAACCCGTCCGGCACAGGATTAAAGAGAAAGAGACGATCTGTTTTGGGTGAGTATTATCTGCTGTAGAAGTATTGTACACCAGAGTACTTGTGTTACTTGGTAGAGCACAATTCAAAAGCAATGCAACAATCTCAGTGGCATTGTTGGGACACAAGCTACAAACGCAATGAATAGTAAACACAGCCCAGCCTAGCTCAAGGCTAGTAATTTGTTGGGCATTTATTGGGACATTGCAGCCAGGCCTATTTTTTGAACAGCATTTGTTGGGTCGCACTTATTGGGACAATACTGATTCTAATCGCGACTACTTCTGAGTTCTGACTTTTCAAAACAGACCCAGCATTAGTTGAACACGTTCTATTAAAGGGTTCCTTTATAGCCTATTAATGATTACTAAAGCAAGCCTATCTTAATTGATTTCTTTTCCTCGCAGATTCTGAAGTCAGCAACGCCAGCGACATGCCTAAGAGACAAGAATGCGCTTTAACGATCAGCAGTGAGCATTCTGATCTCGCCGCTGCATCCGTCATTTGGTTCACTTGCTGCTGCCAAGCCGCAGCAGCAGCGGCAGCAGCAGCAGCAGCAGCAGCAGCAGCAGCAGCCGCTATCCGTGCAGGCAGTCAGTCTATTTGTGAATTTTCTGGTGGATCTGAAGAAAACCCGTCCGGCACAGGATTAAAGAGAAAGAGACGATCTGTTTTGGAGTATTATCTGCTGTAGAAGTATTGTACACCAGAGTACTTGTGTTACTGGTAGAGCACAATTCAAAAGCAATGCAACAATCTCAGTGGCATTGTTGGGACACAAGCTACAAACGCAATGAATAGTAAACACAGCCCAGCCTAGCTCAAGGCTAGTAATTTGTTGGGCATTTATTGGGACATTGCAGCCAGGCCTATTTTTTGAACAGCATTTGTTGGGTCGCACTTATTGGGACAATACTGATTCTAATCGCGACTACTTCTGAGTTCTGACTTTTCAAAACAGACCCAGCATTAGTTGAACACGTTCTATTAAAGGGTTCCTTTATAGCCTATTAATGATTACTAAAGCAAGCCTATCTTAATTGATTTCTTTTCCTCGCAGATTCTGAAGTCAGCACGCCAGCGACATGCCTAAGAGACAAGAATGCGCTTTAACGATCAGCAGCGAGCATTCTGATCTCGCCGCTGCATCCGTCATTTGGTTCACTTGCTGCTCAAGCCGCAGCAGCAGCAGCAGCAGCAGCAGCAGCAGCAGCAGCAGCCGCTATCCGTGCAGGCAGTCAGTCTATTTGTGAATTTTCTGGTGGATCTGAAGAAAACCCGTCCGGCACAGGATTAAAGAGAAAGAGACGATCTGTTTTGGGTGAGTATTATCTGCTGTAGAAGTATTGTACACCAGAGTACTTGTGTTACTTGGTAGAGCACAATTCAAAAGCAATGCAACAATCTCAGTGGCATTGTTGGGACACAAGCTACAAACGCAATGAATAGTAAACACAGCCCAGCCTAGCTCAAGGCTAGTAATTTGTTGGGCATTTATTGGGACATTGCAGCCAGGCCTATTTTTTGAACAGCATTTGTTGGGTCGCACTTATTGGGACAATACTGATTCTAATCGCGACTACTTCTGAGTTCTGACTTTTCAAAACAGACCCAGCATTAGTTGAACACGTTCTATTAAAGGGTTCCTTTATAGCCTATTAATGATTACTAAAGCAAGCCTATCTTAATTGATTTCTTTTCCTCGCAGATTCTGAAGTCAGCAACGCCAGCGACATGCCTAAGAGACAAGAATGCGCTTTAACGATCAGCAGCGAGCATTCTGATCTCGCCGCTGCATCCGTCATTTGGTTCACTTGCTGCTCAAGCCGCAGCAGCAGCAGCAGCAGCAGCAGCAGCAGCAGCAGCAGCAGCGCAGCTATCCGTGCAGGCAGTCAGTCTATTTGTGAATTTTCTGGTGGATCTGAAGAAAACCCGTCCGGCACAGGATTAAAGAGAAAGAGACGATCTGTTTTGGGTGAGTATTATCTGCTGTAGAAGTATTGTACACCAGAGTACTTGTGTTACCTGGTAGAGCACAATTCAAAAGCAATGCAACAATCTCAGTGGCATTGTTGGGACACAAGCTACAAACGCAATGAATAGTAAACACAGCCCAGCCTAGCTCAAGGCTAGTAATTTGTTGGGCATTTATTGGGACATTGCAGCCAGGCCTATTTTTTGAACAGCATTTGTTGGGTCGCACTTATTGGGACAATACTGATTCTAATCGCGACTACTTCTGAGTTCTGACTTTTCAAAACAGACCCAGCATTAGTTGAACACGTTCTATTAAAGGGTTCCTTTATAGCCTATTAATGATTACTAAAGCAAGCCTATCTTAATTGATTTCTTTTCCTCGCAGATTCTGAAGTCAGCAACGCCAGCGACATGCCTAAGAGA
>NIVC01002502.1:35000-167125 GCA_002269645.1 Macrostomum lignano | reverse complement strand
CAAACCGTCAAGTAGAGGAAGTGAGTTGAACCCTGGGGACACAGCTCTGAGCGTTTAGTGCCTCCGACAGCAATTTTGTGTCAGATTGTATGCCCCCTCTCCATCGGAAAAGCTGGTTCAAGGCATTTAATTTTTTGTCCATTCAATTAAACAAAATTTCCCTATTCAGCTTCATGCGCTGTTTACGAACAGCCTTTGCAATCAGCTTGCAGCAGCACCAGCAGTGCCACGGCTGCAGCTTGCTACGTGATCAGAACTAAGGCAATGGTAGATGAGAACAATGACGTACGAGTAGGTACCCCCCCCCCCGCAGAAGAGTGTCTCCCTCTCCCCTCACCATGCATCTTTTCTACGTTCCCCACTCGCCGGCTGCAGATCCAATGTGAGTGGAGCGCAGCTTCTCAAAAAATTGACTGCATTGCGCGCGCGGCGTCGCCACGTCACGGCCCTTTTTTCACCCTGCATCCGCTACTGGCATGGCCCCAGGAGGAGCGGGGAGAGAGAGACGAAGTGACGGGAAGTGGAGAGGCCTTCTCAGATCTGCTGCTGCTGCTGCTGCTGCTGCTGCAGCTGCTGTCGTTTCTGCCGTTGCTGGTTTGCCGCTGCTGTCATGTTGTCTGTTGCTAGGCTGTTACGGAGTGCAGGATAGAGATAGAAAGGACGGCCCGAGAATATGAAGACAATTTTGTTTTGCATTTCAGCTGGCTCAGCTGGTGGGTAGTGCTTAAAAATGGAATGCCACACGCTTTTAATTTCCTGGAACCATGCGGCAGTCTTAATCAAAGAGTAGTACGGTTGGTTTTTTGTATCTCTGCTCTGTATTTCTTGGAATGGAATTATTGGCCTCGTTCCTTCTCTCTCTCTCTTTCTCTCTTTCTCTTTTTTGTCTCTCGCGAGCATGTTCAGAGATTCGTTTATTCGTTTCATCTCTTTTCAGTTTTTCTCGAAGCCCGGTGACGATGGAGATGAAGTCTGCAAAGTCTGCTGAGCAAGATGCAGATGTAGGCGAATGGTTGGGAGGCTGTGTAGGGAATTGAACACGAGCATCGGGGCAGAAAAGGACAGGTAGGCAGGTAGGACAGAAGCCTTGCAGTTCTTGTCCAGAAACTCGGACTGCAGAAGAAACAGAAGAAAAAACTGCATGAAGGAGCAAGCAAAAAGAGCTCAGAAGATGGGAAATCAAAGGGAAGCGTTGGGTTGCTCAGTGAGCAGCAGCCGCTGCAACTGGCCATCTCTCATCACTCTTTGTACTCGCGTAGGCAAGAGGCTCAGTGAAAATGGCGCCACCGTGCGACTTCGTTTCGGGCAAATTTTTCTGGCAGAAAGAAAAATAAAATCTAAGCTAAGTAGGAGGGTTGGTTTGGATGAAGCCGAGGTTGAATAGACAGGCAGAGGCACAATGATAGAGAGACAGGCAGAGCAGAAAGCATGAGCGGAAATGATGGCAGCAGGCCGCTCCAATCCAATTCGTGACTAGATCGCAGACGCAGAGGCAGCTCCATCAGCAGAGATGAAACAATGGAGTTGCTTTTTCCAATTGCTGGCTTCGACTTGCTTGGCTCAGATTCTCTATCGGAACTGTGATAGAGCTACCACAGCTGAGACAAGTTCAGAAAGCTCAGAAACCCGAGACGAAGTTTTGCCGCCAAAGTTCCATCCTTTCTGGGGCATTGACAGATCAACCTTTCGGCCCATAGCAACTGTAGTGTTCCAACTGTGCAAGCTTCAGTGCACGCTTCAAACGGTCCGCAGCGGCAGGGAATAGCTTTAGTCGCCTACCATTATCTAGTGGGACGCAGGTACGCGGGTCTCTGACTGCAGAATTGGTGGACTGCAGCTTCAGACATGTCTGGCGCTGCCTTTAACCCCGCTCCACCTCTACCTTCCTTCCTGTGGTGACATTTCCCCGCGAAAATCCCATCCCCCTTGGACGAGGAACCCGAAGCTCTGCACTCGATAGACACGGATGGGGAGGAAGGCATAGCGCAAAGAATTTTCGGCTTTCGCCCAGCTTGGAAACGCAATGACTCACCGGCATGCACTGCTGGATGGGATGGGGATTCGACTGGTCGCGTTGTTGGCTTTCACTCCTCTGCTTCTACGCACTGAATTCACCCCGAAGGTACAAGAGCAAGCGCCACTGGGCCATAGATGGCCAGGCTGGAAGAGGTCTCTGCCCCTTCAGGATCCAAGCTCTGCTTCAGCCGGTCCGGTGCCAAAGAAAATCACAGAGACCAGAACGGCTTTTCTGGAGCTAGACTTGGTCCTAGGACAAATACTAAAGACGAAGCTTGAACAAAATGACGCAGGATGTGGCGACTCAGCCATCGTCGGCTCAGAAGCAGCCAGCTCGGCGGCGAGCCCGTCAGATGAGGGGCTATCATGGCGCTCGTACTGACGCTGCCATTCCGCTGACCTTCAAAGATCCCGACCCGGAGTCTCCACCGCCTCCGAATCAGTCTGCTGCTGCCGCGCAGCGCAAGCTGCTGCAGCAGTCAGCCGACACTGTCGAAAGAGTCAACTGGAGCAGTTGCGAAGCGACCTCGAGAAGCTGGGCCAGCAGCTGGCCTCACTGCGCGGCGGTGGAGCGGGCCCAGCGCAACCAGATCCAGCGAAGCAGCCTGAGAAGTCGCCGCTGAAGCTCCAGGCACCGAAGAAACCATCGCCGCCACCGTCGCCACCGAAGCAAACATCGCCAACGCCCCCACCGCCGCAGTCATCTCCGCCTTCGTGGAGGCGAAGGATGGTGGCAGCGCAACGACAGCAACAGCTGCAGACAAGGAGACCAAAGAAACTTCTAAAACTGAGACAACAACTCAGAATGGAAATGGCGTTGAACAACCACCAGTGGTTGAGGAGGCGACTTCGACGCGAGTGGAACGGAGGAGGCCCCGGCGTCGCCGGTCCCTAAACGAGGACGAGTCAGCACCCACGGAGCCCGCAGAGCCGGCGGAGCCTCGGAGGCGAACCCGCCGTGGCGCTGGCCTCCTGTGCAAGGAGAAATCACCTTATCGAGATGACTCAGACGGCCATCTGATCTATGCGTTCGGCGACGTACTAAAAGATCGCTACCGGATCGCTCGCACACTTGGCGAGGGAACCTTTGGCAAGGTGACGGAGTGCATTGATATGCAAGACCTCTGCCAGACTCGCGTTGCGGTGAAGATTGTGAAGAATGTTACTAAGTACCGTGAAGCAGCCATGCTTGAGATCAACGTTCTCAAGAAACTTGAGGAAAACGACCCTAACGGAAGGCATCTGTGCATCCGACTACTGAGTTGGTTCGACTTCTTTGGCCACGCTTGTCTTGTGTTTGACTTGCTTGGCAAGTCAGTGTTTGATTTTTTGAAGGAGAACGACTTTGCTCCCTACCCAATTGAGCATGTGCGACACATAGCCTACCAGCTGGTGTACTCAGTGGCTTTTCTGCACGCCAATCAGCTCACCCACACCGACCTCAAGCCTGAGAACATCCTGCTGGTGAAGTCCAGCTACACGACTTTCTACAATCCGCGCCGCAAAAAGGAAGAGCGAATGCTTGACCGCACCGACATCCGACTGATTGATTTCGGTTCGGCAACCTTTGACCACGAGCATCATTCGAGCGTGGTATCGACCCGTCACTATCGCGCACCGGAGGTCATCCTGGATCTTGGCTGGGCGCAACCGTGTGACGTCTGGTCCATCGGCTGCATTCTGTTTGAGCTGTACACCGGCTTCACCCTGTTCCAGACGCACGAAGATCGCGAGCACCTGGCCATGATGGAGCGAGTGCTCGGCCATGTGCCCTACAGAATGACTCGAGCCTCGCGAGCCGGCCTCTTCCGGCATGGCAGGCTCGATTTCGACCATCACGGAGTTGAAGGCCGATTTGTGCGCGAGAACTGCCGCCCGCTGCATAGATACCTGCGAGACGAGACGGTCGATTCGCGCAACCTCCTGGATCTGATGCAGCGGATGCTGGAATTCGAGCCGGAGGAAAGGACGACGCTCAAAGTTGCGCTGCATCATCCGTTTTTCGCCTCGATACCGCCGGAATCAGTTCTACACTCGGGCTAGGCTGTGGCCTGGCAGCTCTCTTTTGAAAGCAAAAGCATGTACACGCATTATAATCAAAGGATATAGTAATTTATGCTTATAGTACCGAACTGCGCAAATAATTAGACAATGCTTTTATGTAAATAGCCGCATCAGTAGAAACAAGATTTGTGTAATTGTTCTTGCATGCTTCAGAGGTTTTGCTTTGCCTTGCTTTACAGTATTATTGCAGACATCAAGGGAGCGATCGTTTGTCAAGTTTTTGTGGCCCTCAGCTTCTGCAGAACTTACGTTTCTGAATAACTCTGCTATATTCTTTCACACACAGCGTGGCTCGTTACCGCACCATCTACTTTAACTGCCAAAAAGCTTTTTTAAAACACCAAAAAAACTTTTGCCATGCGTTGATTTTTAAGCGCAGACACCTGACGCTTTGGACGTCACGCACCTGCCCAGACACAATCGGAAATAACGGCATAGATTGGAATCTTCTGATGGATCCCGTTGCAGAACTTACCTTCCTGTAGACAGCTTTAACTACTGATAACTTTACCTCCAGTTTTTGCTATTGCCAGCAATCCGACTGCATATTTATATTGCGCCTGTTTTGCCAAAGGTACGTATCCATCAGGCATCTCTCCTGGCCTCCTCCGCAACTTTGCGCAAACTCCGTGAGCACGAGTAACTTACACAAACATTTCTTGAGCAGCTTGAAAGTCAAAGAAAAACTTTGGCTTAGAAAAACTCAGCTAAAAATAAGCTCTGCGCGCATTAGCCTTTCGTTGCTACCCGAAATAACTTTTGCGTATATTTTTCTGAATCTGTGCATTACGCAACTACTGAATGCCATATGCGGTCCGTACTCGTACTTGCTCAATTGTATGAGGCGGTCGTTTCTAGCTGCTGTACGCTGCAAATTGGTACGAAAAGTGGAACTTTGCTAGTTCAACCCTGACAGTTTAATAATTCTTGTCTTGTCTCACCCTCTCTCCCTTGGCCTGTGCAGAGCTGCTCAGCTGAAACCAACCGTGAATATTTACTCACCGATACTAACCTACTGTTAGTAGAGCTGCTTGTTGATTACTTGAAAAAACGATTTTACTGCTCGAAACTTGAATAACATTGAAAAATGAAACGCGTTTATTTATGAAGAGCTCTAAGTTCTTCCTTTCTAGTTTTGCAGTTTTACAGGAACAGAAAGCTTGAATAAAGTTTTTCTTGTACTAAAGCAATTAAAATAGCAAAAATATGAACTCGAGCAAAAATGATTGAGCTTTTGTACTTTTATAGTCGCCAATTCCGTCTACAGTTGACTGCCAAGCGATCGGGTGCGCGCGGAACTCCACATGAGTTCAACAAGCATTCAACTCTATTGTTAGAGATGTCAAATCTAAAAGTAACACTCTGACAAGGTCGATCTCGTGTCCACACACGTGTCACGGCACAATACATGCTCATGCTTCCCCACGGCACGGTACAAACAATGCAGTGTTTTCCATTGTCACGCGTCTCCTTCCTTAGCTACGGGTTTCTCCTTCCCAGGGAACTCGAGCGTCCTCGGTTGCCAGGCCAAGCAGATGGACAGCAACCTCTCTGGCGGCTTGCGCAACATCGGGCCCACGAGTGGCCGGAGGTTGTCCCATTTTGGCACCGACCGGTGCCCCATCCTGTCAAGCATCGCGAAGTCCTCTCTGGCCGTCACCCAGAAGCCTCTGTGCATCAGGGCGCCCTGCACGATGGCTTTGTCAGCGTTCAGACGGGCTAGGAAGCGTCTGTCCTCGCCTAAAATCCATGCGAGCAGCCAGGCGCGCCGCTCTTTCCGCAGGCTGAGCTCGAACAGCTGAGGGCACCTGGCGAAGTCGCCGCGTCGAAACACGGCCAGCTGGAGGAGATAGCGATTGCTGGAGCTCATCCCGCTGCCTGACATCAGGCTGTTAGACTTGTCCGATGACACCGCCGAGCTCACAATCTGAATTGACGATCCAATGCAAATAGTGTGCTAGATAGCGCGATGCTATCGTGTAAATGGAGTGACGATGGAGTGAAAAGCTAACTTGACGCGTGAAAAGCTGTCACAGGGCACAGTAACTCACAGTGCATGATCTAGTATCACGAGCATGCAAAAGTGCCGTCACTTGTCGAGGCATCTTGGTCACCAACCTGGTACAAAGCTTGTATTGTTGGTCAGGATGCCAAGATGAGAGTGACGGCACTTTTGCATGTTCGTAGTACTGTTGCTGAATAACACCGGATAAAGCTAGTTCACGCGCCTTCAAATGAGGTAAAATTTTCCTGATGCGACTCTGATATGATTTTTCGTTTCTTGGTGGTACATCAGTCGTGTGATTTGATGGCTCAATCGATCGGGGTTTTGAAAGAGCCTTTACGAGCGTAGTTTATTATTAGAGGCAGGCGGCTGTGTGCACCCTG
Source organism: Macrostomum lignano (assembly GCA_002269645.1). NCBI lineage: Eukaryota > Metazoa > Platyhelminthes > Macrostomidae > Macrostomum > Macrostomum lignano. Next base: position 160,657 of record NIVC01002502.1, on the reverse strand, counting down.
GCGCACTTTAAGCGACATTGTCACACAACCGGCGAGAGGCATTACTGCCAATTCCGCGACTCCCGGATAGCGCGTGGATACGTACGCAGTCACATACACAGACACACACTCACAGGCATGTACACTTCACTGTGCCCTGGGGGTTTGCCCTCAATGGCATTAACTGCACGAGCAGACCCAAGCCGAGATTCAAATTTAGCCTCAAATTAATGTGACTGCACTTGGAATCGAGCCTGGGCCGCTGGCACATTAGCGCCGCGCTAGACCACTGGTCAACGGCCCCCCAAGAGCAGTTAGTCTGACGTATTTAGTCGGTTAGTTTGTCCTCAGGGAGGGTCGATGGCACTTTTGTGACACTGTCGCCAGTCAAAGCGACTGAAGATTTTGTGATCGGTGGTGACGTTTCCTTAGCAAAAAATCGAACAAAAGACTTGCCCTCAATGAATCGAAAGCCGGCTCAAATTGTTCGGTCTCGGAGCACTTGATGAAGATTTTGCAGCGATTCTTTTCCAAGAAATCGCCTAGACGAACCGGTTCCGCTTCAGCCTCCATGGCTAGCCAGCGTGAGGGGCGTGGCACCGGGATGAGGAGGCAGTCAGCCTAGTGAATCTCACTGCTGCAACGCTACATATTGAGCTTTGCGTAGGGCCAACCTATGATTACGCAAGTCCTTTAGTCTGTGGCAAATCTAAAACAAGAAGTTGTTGTTTCCCTGACTACTTTTAAATCAGATTGCACTGCAGTTGTCACCGAGAATACGAATGGTCTCAAGCGTAGCCTTTATTGTGCTAGTGTCTGCTAAAAAACCACAGTGCACTAGATATAATGGGTGTCTCAATAAAAAAAGAACCTCTGATCGGATAAGTTTTCATCGAGCTTCGCAACTCATGAAAAATAGTCATTGTCTACCTCAAAAACCATAGGCACAATCTACCATTGTCCGACTCCAAGACCATAAGGCACAATCTACCATTGTCCGACTCCAAGACCATAAGGCACAATCTACCATTGTCCGACTCCAAGACCATAAGGCACAATCTACCATTGTCCGACTCCAAGACCATAGGCACAATCTACCATTGCCTGACTCCAAGACCACAGACACAATCTACCATTGTCCGACTCCAAGACCAACGACACATTCTACCATTGCCTGACTCCAAGACCACATACACAATCTACCATTGTCCGACTCCAAGACCATAGACACATTCTACCATTGCCTGACTCCAAGACCATAAACACAATCTACCAGTCTGACTCCAGAACCATAGAAACAATCTAACATTGTTACAGCAGCCCTGAGCCGACCTCATAGACGAAAAGGCTGCAATGTTGCATATAGGAAGCCCGAAACCTGTTTTTATCAGGTATCAATTGAAGCTTAAACTTTACAGACAAAAAATTACAAACGTTTACAACTGAACTGTTGACTTTGGAACTTATCTGATGAGAGGGACTGTCACGATATACATTTATTTCGGCACCTTTTTATTTGAGAAACCCAGTGTACTACATGTATGTCTCGTTGCGTGCTTTATGATGCAGAGCAGCCTCAGCAAGTGCCTCTCTTGTTTGTATCCAGCTACTAAAAGTTGCTGCTTCGATTTCCGCGGCTGATCCAAGCCAGAAAATCTTTTTTTCTGCCAGTTTCGCTAGAAGCTGAGCCCCATCAATGCGGACTTCCATTGGATGCGGTTGCCCTCTAGAAAAGCCTTTGCTAGCAAAAAATTGATTGATTGATTTCATATTTAATCTTGAGTTCGTCTCAATCGATTGGACTCTAAATAATAAAATACTATTGGCAATCTTTTCGAATCAAAATACTGCTAGAGAAGTCCCTGCCCTGCTGTGAGCACTGCTCAATCCAGACTTGACCTAATTAATCCCATCTCTCAGGCCTGGGGATTCGGTTTGGGGCAGCGTTTTAAGAATAAATGAGAATGGGGGCTGGTCAGAAACCTTTAGCCGGAGTGAATCTGAGGTAATTTTTGGCCTAACAAGAGGCTTCTCACATCCCACGAGCATTTAGAGCATTCAAAGTTAAATTTGAGCGAAATTGTTGAGTATGCGCTTAAAAAGCAACTTTACGTCTGATAAGATCATCCATGTACTTACCGCAGGGGTCGGCAAACTCCTGCCCGAGGTGCCACATGCGGCCCGCAAAGCCATCTTTCTCCATCTTGCCCTCGGGTCCTTTGAAACTTTACAATAGAAATCCGGACCGCTCAAGGTTTGTGTCTCTTCTCATCTGCCTTCTCTCGAATCTCCTCTCCTCTCTTCTCTTTTCTCTACTCTCCTCTCTCCCCTCCTCTGGCACGCGGCTATGCTCTGGTTCTCTATCTGGCCCTTGGAGTAAAAAAGTTTGCCGACCCAACATGCTCTGGAAGCTCATTTTTCATTTTTTCATTTTACGCTCAAGGTGGCTCGTATAATTTAAAAAATCGCTTCAAGAGTTTTGTAGCCAAATTTATTCAAGCCAGCAGCGTCTGCAGCGAGTCCATGCCGATCAATATGGCCGGATTGCTGCGAAAGTAGGAGCAGAAATCTTCCCAACTGATGACGCCGTCCCCGTCGGCGTCCAGCTGGCGGAAAACGGCCTCCGCTCGCTCCTCCACCGTCGCCGAAGTCACTGGCGGACGGACTCGATGGCCGAGAAGGTCGTAAACGGAGCTCACCACTTCGAAGACCTCCCGCCTGTTGATCTCGCCGTCCTTGTTGGTGTCGTACATGTTGAAGATCCACCCAAGGCGTTCTTCCCGACTGCCTTTCAGCAGGGTGTTGAGGCATAGGGCGAACTGCTCAAAGCTAACGGAGCCCGTGCGGCCCCGATCAAAGCCGCAGAACACGAAATGGGCGAAAGTGTGCGCATTTCCCAACGGGAAGATCTGCGCCAGGATTCGTTCCAGGACCTCCTCTTGCATCAATCCTAATGGTGGGAGCAGTAGAGTGAGTGGTAATCGAGTTGAAAAAATCTACACATCTGAATGCTGAACTCAAGCCACGATATTCGTATTTTCTGCCGCAATGTAAATTCCTATCGATCTATCTCTAATTCGTTCCAGCCAACCCCTAACAACCCCAAGCCCTGTCCCTGCCTGTGCAAACCGGCCAACCTCACTCACTCCTGCCCCTCCAGCAACCCCAAGCTCTGTCCCTGCCTGTACAAACTGGCCAACCTCATTTCACTCCTGCCCCTCCAGCAACCTCAGGCTCTGTCCCTGCCTGTACAAACTAGCTAACCTCATTCCACTCCTGCCCCTCAAGCAACCCCAAGCCCTGTCCCTGCCTGTACAAACTAGCTAACCTCATTCCACTCCTGCCCCTCAAGCAACCCCAAGCCCTGTCCCTGCCTATACAAACTGGCCAACCTCATTTCACTCCTGCCCCTCCAGCAACCTCAGGCTCTGTCCCTGCCTGTACAAACTAGCTAACCTCATTCCACTCCTGCCCCTCCATCAACCTCAAGCCCTGTCCCTGCCTGTACAAACTAGCTAACCTCATTCCACTCCTGCCCCTCCAGCAACCCCAAGCCCTGTCCCTGCCTGTACAAACTAGCTAACCTCACTCCACTTCTGCCCCTCCAGCAACCCCAAGCCCTGTCCCTGCCTGTACAAACTAGCCAACCTCACTCCACTTCTGCCCCTCCAGCAACCCCAAGCCCTGTCCCTGCCTGTACAAACTAGCCAACCTCATTCCACTCCTGCCCCTCCAGCAACCCCAGGCTCTTTCTCTGCCTGTACAAACTAGCCAACCTCACTTCACTTTGGCTAGTAAACATTTTTTCATTTATGCCTCATGCTTCACTCATGAGCGTATATGATTGTTTCTCCTATTTGTCTCCCTGCCACAGTATCTATGCAGGAAAACTGAACCACTGGTATGAACAAAAATACAGAAGTTTCCGTATTTTTTCTTTTGCACTTTGTCTAGAAAGACACAATGGATACTGAGCCGGGGAAGGCAATGCTAGTCAAAGTGGCCAGATTAGAATGCCAATCGTGAGAATAAGAAAATGACTTCAAGGCACTTCAACCAGGGAGCTAAAATAGAACCAGGACCGGGAGCTGAAAAAAACACTGGCTGAGCTTTCTCAATGCTGCAGCAGCCACTGAAAAAAAAGCAAACTGACAAACTGGCAGTCCCGTCACGAAGTGCGGAGAGAGATAGGAAATTGGATCCGACACTCTCCCGCTTGGCCTTCTTTGCTGCTTCTTAGGCAGCTCCCCTATTCCTTCTTTCTCAGATCCGGTCCTACCCCCCTCTAAGCTGTCTCTCTCCCAATCCCCAGCCTATTCCCTGCGCTGCGATCCCAGCAGCACAGTTGCTACGCGACGGCAGATGCGCTCGATCGAGAAATTTGGAAGGGAATCGAAAGCTTTATAATTTAAGTACCGGATCAAGCAAATGATTTAGCTATAATTACTATTTAGCTATTATTCCCATCATTTTCCTAAAAGCTTCTATCTGTCATATTTCCAACCAACAATGTCTCTGACTAACGACTAATGATAATTAACTAACCTCATGGCTCCTGACCTCATGGCTCCTGACCTCATGGCTCCTGACCTCATGGCTCCTGACCTCATGGCTCCTGACCTCATGGCTCCTGACCTCATGGCTCCTGACCTCATGGCTCCTGACCTCATGGCTCCTGACCTCATGGCTCCTGACCTCATGGCTCCTGACCTCATGGCTCCTGACCTCATGGCTCCTGACCTCATGGCTCCTGACCTCATGGCTCCTGACCTCATGGCTCCTGACCTCATGGCTCCTGACCTCATGGCTCCTGACCTCATGGCTCCTGACCTCATGGCTCCTGACCTCATGGCTCCTGACCTCATGGCTCCTGACCTCATGGCTCCTGACCTCATGGCTCCTGACCTCATGGCTCCTGACCTCATCACACAATGACCTCATTACACACTGACCTCATCACACACTGACCTCATTACACACTGACCTTATCACATAGTGACCTCATCACACAATGACCTCGTCACACAATGACCTCATCACACAATGACCTCATCACACACTGACCTCATTACACACTGACCTCATTACACACTGACCTCATTACACACTGACCTCATCACACAGTGACCTCATCACACACTGACCTCATCACACACTGACCTCATCACACAGTGACCTCATCACACAGTGACCTTATCACACACTGACCTCATCAAACACTGACCTCATCACACAGTGACCTTATCACACACTGACCTCATCACACAGTGACCTCGTCACACAGTAACCTTATAAATCTGATACCTAACTTTGCACTTTTGAAGTCCCAATATCTAACCACATATGATCTAATATATCAACTCCATAATCCCTGATCATTGACCTTTATCCGATACTGAGACATTCCAACCGTACCGTACGGGCACTCAGACTTGAAGCGCCTGTAGATCGCTTTGAGCTCCTGGCTGGTGAACCGAGTCCGCTGAACCAGGCTGGCCAGGCTGACCGTCCGCGGCCTCCTGGCGAACAGCGTAAGCTCCAGCTGGCTGGCCTCGTCCGGCAGGTGGCCGCCAAGCACCGCGGCTGATTTCCGGCGCACCTGGCCGAACAGGCTGGACGGTGCCGATGTGAATCGGCGCAGAAATCGTTGGAGACGGCCGCCGGCGCCCGCGCTTTCCATTGTTGGCAGCGCGATGGCGCCGGATCGCTGCTGGCGCCGCTGGGCCAACATGATTGGCTGCCTGCTTTGGTGTCTGTCTGTCTGTCTGTCTGTCTGTCTGTCTGTCTGTCTGTCTGTCTGTCTGTCTGTCTGTCTGTCGGTCTGCCTGTCTGTCTGTCTGTCTGTCTGTCTGTCTGTCTGTCTGTCTGTCTGTCTGTCTGTCTGTCTGTCTGTCTGTCTGTCTGTCTGTCTGTCTGTCTGTCTGTCTGTCTGTCTGTCTGTCTGTCTGTCTGTCTGTCTGTCTGTCTGTCTGTCGTAAACACGCGACAGTTATGGGGCCGCATCAAGTGTTAGAAAACGCACAGCCTTCTCAGCCAATGACGGGTCTCATAGCACATTGGATAAATGCTGCATGCGTGGGCCTCAGTCTTCTCGAACATGGAAATAATCTTTTTTCCTGAGCAGCCAATCAAAGCTGTCTTTATGTGTATGTAATCCATTCAAATATTTATTTCTCAGGCCCCCAAATTTCACTGCATTCGGAAATTTGATCCCTTTAAAAGGAATTCCAATTCGTCTGACATCCAACTGTCGTCAGATGTCTTCTCTCTGCGTTTTTTCTCCACTATCTTCCCCAGGGGAATCTCTGCGCTCGGATGTGGATGTGGATCGGCAGTCCATGTCCACAATCCAATATCCAAAATCCATTATCCACAATCCAATATCCACAATCCAATGCCCACAATCCAATGTCCACAATCCAATATCCACAATCCAATATCCACAATCCAATATCCACAATTCAATGTCCACAATACAATATCCACAATCCAACATCCACAATCCAATATCCACATACCAATATCCACAATCTAATATCCACAATCCATTATCCACAATCCAATGTCCACAATCCAATATCCACAATCCAAAATCCACAATCCAATGTCCACAATCCAATATCCACAATCCATTATCCACAATCCAATGTCCACAATCCAATGTTCACAATCCAATGTCCACAATCCAATATCCACAATCCAATGTCCACAATCCATTATCCAGAATCCAATATGCACAATCCAATATCCACAACCCAATATACACAATCCAAAATGCACAATCCAATGTTTACAATCCAATATGCACAATCCAATATACACAATCCAATATCCGCAATCCAATGTTCACAATCCAATATCCACAATCCAATATCCACTATCCAATATCCACAATCCAATGTCCACAATCCAATATCCACAATCCATTATCCACAATCCAATGTCCACAATCCAATGTTCACAATCCAATGTCCACAATCCAATATCCACAATCCAATGTCCACAATCCATTATCCAGAATCCAATATGCACAATCCAATATCCACAACCCAATATCCACAATCCAATGTCCACAATCCATTATCCACAATCCAATATCCACAATCCAATGCCCACAATCCAATATCCACAATCCATTATCCACAAACCAATGTCCACAATACAATATCCACAAAACAATATTAAAAAAAACTGCAAATAAATGCCACCTTTGATAGTCTACTATGAGTAGCGAATACAGCAATGGAAAATTAGGAGTCTCTAAACAATTACTGCAACCAGACCTGAATAGCATTACGAGTATAAGAATATCATTTCAAGACAAAATTCCAATTAAAAATTTTCAATTGTTTTAAAGTCTACCGAATTAATAAATGCCAAATGCAAATTTATATGAGACCAACTTGATTTGAAAAAGAAAATATTTCTGGATCGCAGTTTTTTAATCTCAAATATATATATATAAATACCTTTCAGGATTTGGAAAGTTCTGAGACTTTTAGTCCGCTAAATTCTTTGCAACTGCGCGTGTCTCAACGCTGAGTCCTCAGGCCTTTGCGATGCCCGGGCGCTGGGAAGGGAGAGAGGAATGTGAGCTCTGCAATCTGCCTACTGGATGAGGGGCGGTGGTTAGGGAAGCGAGTACGGAAGGAATCGAGCTGAGGCGTCGCCATGATGAAACGTGTTCAACCCAACTATCCAGTCTTATCCTTCCTTGTGGCAGTCTGTCTGCTCGGAGACAGAAACAGAGATTAGCTAGTCATTGTGTGCTCACCTGAAAGCAGATTAGCTAGTCATTGTGTGCTCAGTTGAAAGCAGATTAGCTAGTCATTGTGTGCTCAGTTGAAAGCAGATTAGCTAGTCATTGTGTGCTCACCTGAAAGCAGATTAGCTAGTCATTGTGTGCTCACCTGAAAGCAGATTAGCTAGTCATTGTGTGCTCACCTGAAAGCAGATTAGCTAGTCATTGTGTGCTCACCTGAAAGCAGATTAGCTAGTCATTGTGTGCTCACCTGAAAGCAGATTAGCTAGTCATTGTGTGCTCACCTGAAAGCAGATTAGCTAGTCATTGTGTGCTCACCTGAAAGCAGATTAGCTAGTCATTGTGTGCTCACCTGAAAGCAGATTAGCTAGTCATTGTGTGCTCACCTGAAAGCAGATTAGCTAGTCATTGTGTGCTCAGTTGAAAGCAGATTAGCTAGTCATTGTGTGCTCACCTGAAAGCAGATTAGCTGATTACTTGTTCGAGTAGATGGTGAACAAAGGGCGAGTTGTCACTCAGGAAAGAGGCGAGAGACGAGAATACCTGGTAGTCATTTGTATTTGTAAGTACGAGCTTACTTGCAAACGATTCACCGCTGTGACAACGCTGTGAAACTAGCGAGAGACAATTAGATAACATTTGATGTGTGTGCGGCATCATGAGTGAAATTTCAAGTTAATGATGACAGACAGACAGACAGACAGACAGACAGATAGACAGACAGACAGACATACAGACAGACACTAAGACAGACAGACAGACAGACAGACAGACAGACAGACAAACAGACAGACAGACAGACAGACAGACAGACAGACAGACATACAGACAGACAGACAGACAGACAGACAGACAGACAGACAGACAGACAGACAGACACTAAGACAGACAGACAGACAGACAGACAGACAGACAGACAGACAGACAGACAGACAGACAGACAGACAGACAGACAGACAGACAGACAGACAGACAGACAGACAGACAGACAGACAGACAGACAGACAGACAGACAGACAGACAGACAGACAGACAGACAGACAGACAGACAGACAGACAGACAGACAGACAGACAGACAGACAGACAGACAGACAGACAGACAGACAGACAGACAGACAGACAGACAGACAGACAGACAGACAGACAGACAGACAGACAGACAGACAGACAGACAGACAGACAGACAGACAGGTAGACAGACAGACAGACAGACTAGTGGATTTGGGGAACTGGATGGAACTCAAGCATATTCGCATTATTCAGCTTTCCTTCCTAATCCTGATTGGCTTTCTTGCTGCTGGACTGTCAAAGTGCGTTGGCAGGGTTTGGGATCTGTAGCAGCAGAGAAGGAAGGCCAGCAGCCCTGCCCCCTGTCCTTCGTCTCCCCGAGCCTCGCTTGCCGCACCCGGGGGGGGGAGGCAGTTGCTCTATTTTCGTCCTGTCTGCAGGGGGTCCGCGACGGCGGGCTTTGAGAGGCGGCGGGGCAGGGGATGGGGAGGGACAGGAGACGCGGGTAGCCTGGGATCTGTCCGTATAGCCAGCGATCCCTTCCCCCCAGCCCCACCCAATCCGTCCGGACCGAGTGAATGCATGCTTACCAGGCCAGCCACCCTCGCCATCCTATTTTCTGGCCCTTCATTCGCTTAAAAACTCCCCTACCCCGCCCTCTATTCTTCCCACACTGCGCCCAGCAGCAATCAACTACATACCTACTGTAGTGTTGTAAAGTGTAAAGTCGACTTTGAAGAAGCCCGGGTCTCTCAGAGCCTCCCACCGGCGCATAACCAGAGAGGCCAATCGGACACTGCAGCAAAGCGGCAACCCCCGCCCCTGCCGCTTGCTCACCACCGTGCACTCTTCTCAACACTAGTGTGCGGAGCAGAGAGAGAGAGGGAAACTCAACTCTACCTTGTCCAGAGAAAAACCCTGTCTCAACCCCTGATTGGAGAACTCGAGCAAAAAAGCAATCGGGGCCGACAAGCACCCAACAAAAGCCAGTGACGCTTGTGCACGCGACGAAATAAGTAGCTGGAAATCGATACTCCCAGTCTCTGTTTTGTCGCTTCCCCTGCTTTTGATTCGATATCCCGCATTGCTGAGATCTGCATCGCAGTTTCTTGTCGCGCATTCGACAGCTTACCTGAGCAAGGCACAAACCAGTTCAGATAGAGACGGAGAGGGAACCGAGCTCTCCCTCGCTCTCTCTCGGCACCTCGGTCGCAAATGCTGCAGCAGTTATTGCCGGCACCTCTTGTCGCTGGAATCGTCCACTTGGGACAGCTGAAATAAGCCAGTCTATAGCCAGCGAGTTGCCGGGGACGGAGACAGCTGAGAGACACAGAGAGCTCGAGTGTGCCAGCAAGACGCGGAGGAAAGACTAGTCCAACTAAAAAAAAGATCGAAGGCAAGACAAGCAATCAGGCTCTGTCTTTTTTTCTGTTTTTATTCACTGCCGCCAGCGGTGACTGCCCTGCCGATTCGCGAAGCCCCTCCGGATCGGGACTCCCGCGGGCAGCAGCGCAGGGAAAGAACAACACTAATTCTGTTGCTACGAAAACAAAACAAAGGCGCAGTCGTCGACGACTGCTTTTAGCGCTCTGAACCTCAGCCGGACTAAGAAAAGTGAATGGACGAAGCGCCGGGTGTGGAACAGCAGCAGCAGCCACAGCCGCTGGAGCCTACGCAGCAGCCGCATCCGATCCTGCGAAAGAAGCGGCTCAACCAAGACAGCAACTCGGCGTCAAATCATCACGTTCGAATCGCTCCGTCGCCGACCAGCCACGACGAGAACGAGAACGAAGATGATGGGATCGTCGAGGAGCCGTGGAAAGACAGGGAGAATCCTTTTCGACCTGGCAGCGACCTGGACCGCCAGGCGGACAGTTTGTTAAGAAATTCGCGCATATCCCGGAACTCTGTTCACCTGGCGCAGTTGGAAACCGATTCCGAGCAAAAACCAGAGCACGAAGCTGAACAGAAAACGGAAGCAGCATCAACAGAGGCGACAGCAGATCCTACGACGGCTACATTGGAGGCGACACTCCGCGAAGACACGGTCGGACTGCTGACGCCGTCGATGGCGGTGGCTGCCATCATTGCAGACGACGCTGCTGATTCCTCTGGGCCGGACGACGAGCCAGAGGAGCTGCTGGTCGCTTCAACGTCCGCCCCAGCCGCCGCCTCGTCCGCCCCTCCGTCGGCAGCGAATCGCCAACAGGAGGCTCCGAATGGGTCAGCATCGCCGAAAACAAAAGCGCCGACAAAGGAGGCAGCTGGTCCTGTCCAAGCCAAGGGAGTCGGTCGGGCCTGCTGCGACCTTATGTGACCCTTCGGGGTCGGATCGCCTGGCCCCATTGTCCATCCCGACACTCGGCACTTAACGCGAAAAACTCCCGGTCGATTCTGTCCCGTTGCCGCACCATCTCAAACTGCTCCCCTTCTACACTCGTTTTTCCGTGCTTCGCGATCGCTTTAATCATATCCTTGTTGCTTACTTGGTAAGGTCGGGCTATCATTTCTTGAGTCACATCTGCGTTCCTAGAAACAAGTGCGGCACGTGTACCGCATTTCATTGGGCAGTACCAGGTGATGTGCAGTATGGAGCGGATTAAAGCTGTTGCAGAAACAAACGGAAAATTAATTTAAAAAGCGAAAAGGGACTAATATTCCTTTTTACGTTCTATTTGATAAAAACTGCAACCAATTTGGCCACGGCTCAGCCTGACGCAGCCGCAGCAATTTTCCATAGACAGCCACCGCTGGCGGCAACCAATTTGGTGAAAACTGCGAGCTGTTTTGCCAGCTTGAAGATAGCAGCTCAATAGCATAACAATAACGATAAAGAATGTTAACAATACATGCACGAAGTCAGAACATTATGTCCTCAGCATTCAAGCACCGATTGAAGTACGTCTGGGAATGGTTGATCCAGCGCAGGCACTTGAGAGGCATGATGCAGTTCAGTGCTTGCTCAGACTCAGACTCAGACTCATAGTGGTCAGACTCACGTTGGCAACGTCATTGTGTTGGTGCAGCAGGTGCTCTCTCATTTGTTGCAGCGTCGCAGTAGGTTGACCTTCGACGAATTGAACAATGGTGTCCACCATAGCCTCCGTCAGCGCCATCCTCTTCACTCCTCCTTTTGGCAGAGTGCCAACTCTACCAGTTCGTTCATACGTGGTCACGATGTTCCTCACTGTCGGTTTCTTCATCCCCATCATTCTGCCAAGCTCTCCCCAGTCGTCGCCACTCCTGTACGCTCTCACGATTCGCTCTCGATCCAGCTGACTTATCTTTTGGTACGGCCCACGATTCGCCATCAGAGCAGCTGCTATCTTCAAGCTGGCAAAATGGCTCGCAGTTTTTGCCAAATTGGTTGCCGCTGGCGGTGGCTGTCTATGGAAAATTCTATGTCTATGGTCAGGCTGAGCCGTGGCCAAATTGGTTGCAGTTTTCATCAAAAGGTATATTATTAGCTTAGGCAATAAAAGTCAAGTTTATTGTCATTCATTTGCTGATACTGATCAGTTAGTATTGTGACAGCTTTCATTTTTTGATTTTCGCGTTTTTTTAAGTACATAATCTAATATTTTAAATGTGCAATTTGAATAAGTTTACGTAATCTATAAATTCGGTCATTTCATCAATGTAACCCAGTTACATTTAATTATTGTACTTCTCAATGCCATACTGCATGTGTGTATTGTATTCTATACATGTATATCGGTATATTATAGATTTTTCAGTTCCAAAAAGCATTCATATGTAAGCATCGGTTATTTACAGTCATTGTTCCTTTTTATTCGAGTCTGAATTGAAAATTCAAAAACATTTTGCTTATCTGCAGCTTTTGGGCTCATCTGTTAAAACTGCGTCGCAGTACTGTTTCATCATCTGAAAATGCTGTTTAAAGGGAACTTGAATTGTTCCAGCCCACAGATTTAAACAACTGAAAATTTACTCACAGATTCTTGCAAAGTATCATTATTAATTTTATTTTTTTCTTTGCGATTAAACCCGTAAATTTCACGATTATTATTATGCGTAAGCAAGTAAATTTGTATCCGATCGTATAAATAAATATACATTTTACATTCGTGCTAGAGACTCCTATATTCTTCACATGCGCATGTAAACTAGCACATGTTGCCATAAATTGGTTTTTTATTTTTATTTAAACTGCTGTGTAAGAAGTATAAAGGAAGCGATTGTAAGATTGCCGTTTTTGACGTATGAAACATTGGCCGACACTTATTCAGACACTTCTACAGACACTTTAGTTTCTGTCGTACGAATCGTAGGAACAAGCATTAAATTTGTTTATTCCTTACAAACTACCAGTAAACTGCTTTATTTTAAGCTTTTTTTGCTTTATTTTATTAAATATGAATCATGAAATTTGTTATTCTGCATAGATTCTCTTCACGTGAAGAAGAATGTTAAATTTGTCCAGGACACTTCCTAATTCATACTTAATAAAATAATGCAAAAAAAGCTTAAAATAAAGCAGTTTACTGGTAGTTTGTAAGGAATAAACAAATTTAATGCTTGTTCCTACGATTCGTACGACAGAAACTAAAGTGTCTGTAGAAGTGTCTGAATAAGTGTCGGCCAATGTTTCATACGTCGATTTTGTAGTATATCTTGTCAATTGTCAAACGCAACATTTTGTTTAAATAACAGAACGCCAACTATTACAATCACTAACTAAGTTTAACAGGTTACTTAAGTTAAGTTTCAACCGACGGTTTTTGCTTCAGTATAAGGCATTGAATAGTTTATATTTTTTAAACTTTGAATCAATCAATAATTCATGAAAAACATAAATTTACTTAATTGTTTCCAAGACATTCAATTAGGTGACCTGTGTGTCAGTATTGTGCCCATCACGGAAGTAACATTGTCATTGATTAAAGCGTTTGTTCCATAAAATTATACCTTGTGCGTTAGTTGCGTTAAGTGATGTCGCATTGTGCAAAGCACACTGTTCAACCGGTTAGCCGAATTAGACCAGAGAAGAGACAACTGCACCGCGAAAAAAACGAAGATTAGGGAGAAAGTCATTTGTAAAAGTTTGCCACAAACTGCACTCGCTCCCTACACGTTTTTTGGTGCGGACTTTGCTGCTTTTCCAGGGTTGAGGGGCGGCCGGCGGTCACACGGCTTAACCCCCGAGGCCTGTATGGACTAGAATTCCAAAAACAGCCAAGCGAGGCGAGGGAGAGCATTAAAAGTGCACAATAATATGCGGGAAGGAGGCGACATTCCATTCCTTTGCACTCGGAATATATTCTCTTTCCCTCTCAGGCCCCAACCCCCCCGGGTTCCTAACCCCTTGAAGCCCACCGAGACCAGCGCCTCACATAATATTAGCAAGCAGTATACAACACCAAGTGGAGCGGAGGAGAGGTTAAGGGGAAGAGATATTGTGGCTTTTAGCATTGCAGGGCACGTGCATTGCCCGTTGCAAGCCCTGGATAAAGCACATACACACACAAATTTAATGCCCAAACTATTATAGGAATTAGGGACTGTTATTTTCTAATACGGTGAGTACGGACCACGACTCAACAGTCAAGTGCAGACACATAAGACTTGAATTTCTAATAGGAAAGGGAGAGTGCGAACTACAGTACTGGGCCGAGTTTTTTGGCCAACTGCCAGAATAAATTACTATAATAATGTCATCAGTCTTCTTTTGCCTCTAGTCATATCAGATCTTAGACAGCTCTGATTGCACACCCTGCTGAGTCAAGCAGCGTGAGTCGCGTGGCTCATTTAGTCACAAAGCCCCAGCAATATTTGTTCTCAAAGTCAGGCCCTGTTCTCGAGTTGAGGCCGGAAAATCAAGCGCGATATGAAAATAAATGTTTGTGCAGCCACGGGCCACGTGGGAGAAGGTTCAAGATAAATGGCTATTTATATATCTGCGACTGTTTCTTCGGCAACTTTGCGTTATTATATATTGGCCAACCGGTTACGTAACTGGCATGCACAGTTGGGGACACTCGAGTTGATTGCATCTGATTGCTGGATTTTATTTCTAGAAATTTATGGGCCAGATAGAAACGCAAAATTGCTGCTAAAGTCAAAAATTCTTTATAGCTTTTCGATTCTGTGCTGGATTGCTTGCTGATGAAAGCAATTGATTGAATGAGAACCGAATAGAAACGAATTGATGAAGGAAACGACAGCGGCGTTAATGAGGGAGGAGAGAGCCAGGTTCAATAGAAGAGTCAGGTCTAAAAGGAGAGAGTCAGGTCT
Organism: Macrostomum lignano; assembly: GCA_002269645.1. Taxonomy (NCBI): domain Eukaryota; kingdom Metazoa; phylum Platyhelminthes; family Macrostomidae; genus Macrostomum; species Macrostomum lignano. The sequence goes on along the minus strand of NIVC01002502.1, from coordinate 145,652 downwards.
AATAGGAGAGAGTCAGGTCTAATAGGAGAGAGTCAGGTCTAATAGGAGAGAGTCAGGTCTAATAGGAGAGAGTCAGGTCTAATAGGAGAGTCAGTTCTAAAAGGAGAGTCCAGATCTAATAGGAGAGAGTCAGGTCTAGTAAGAGAAAGTCAGGTCCAGTAAGAGAGAGTCAGGTCCAGTGGAGAGAGTCAGGTCCAGTAAGAAAAAGTCAGGTCCAGTGGAGAGAGTCAGGTCCAGTAAGAGAGAGTCAGGTCCAGTGGAGAGAGTCTGGTCCAGTGGGGAGAGTCAGGTCCAGTGGAGAGACTCAGGTCCAGTAAGAGAGAGTCAGGTCCAGTGGAGAGAGTCAGGTCCAGTGGAGAGAATCAGGTCCAGTAAGAAAGAGTCAGGTCCAGTGGAGAGAGTCAGGTCCAGTAAGAGAGAGTCAGGTCCAGTGGAGAGAATCAGGTCCAGTAAGAAAGAGTCAGGTCCAGTGGAGAGAGTCAGGTCCAGTGGAGAGAGTCAGATCTAGTAAGAGAGAGTCAGGTCCAGTGGAGAGTCATGTCAAAAAATCTACAAACCCCAACCCACAATCCACAATTCAAAAACTACAAACCAGAATCCAGAACTTCACCATCAAACATTGAGGCGAATGTCTCAATCTGATATCAGATTTGGTCCCAGAAACTGCGCCATCAATGCAGACAGATGCCTCAGCTGCTGCTCAAACTGAATCGGTCAAGTTGACAATCCTCTATCGCCCTCTCCCTGGCCCAACGGCAAAATCGATCGGCGAGAAATCAATGCCCAATACTACAAACGACGCTCGAATCACCACGCGAAATCCTGGGAAAGCAAACAGCACCGCCAAGTCCCTGGCCTCTTCCCGCGAACCCCGCCCCCCGTTCGTTTTCTCCCAAATCGAGCCTGATCCCCCATGCAATTCTCAAGTAACCTCGAGGGGATTTCTGTCTTTATATTAGCCACGCTGACTGAGTGCGAGTTGCGGGGGACCCCGAGGTGAAAAGCAATTATATTGGCCAGCTAGACTGGGCTTAGTATCGCATACAGGAAACTCAGCTGATGTACATACAGGCCGCTGTGTGCTCCCACCGCAAACCAAGGACACCGAGGGCCAGAGCCTGGAGTAGCAACTTCCCTAAACCTCATCTTTCCAGACAACTGTAGGCCGACTGCAGCTTACTTACTGCGCTCTGATGTGCCAGCGGCCCAGGCTCGATTCCAAGTGCAGTCCCATAAATTTTAGGCCGAATTCGAATCTCGACTCGGCTCTGCTCGTACAATTAACGCTCTTGAGGGCCAATCGAAGTTTAATAAAAGATGACCCAGAGAAACTCCACCTGGCTTTTCTAAGTAAACTGAAGCACTTCAGTCAGCCTGAAGTTGTCAGAAAATTGGGAATTTTGGGAAAGAGTTTGGATTCTGGTTCTCCTTGAAACCAGCTCATCCCCACTCTCTCTCTGCCCCTCTCGCCCAGAATCCTCCAGACTATAAGTGTACTTTCTGTTTACGTACTCTACATCAAAATCGGCGGGCCAGCCTCCCCCGACTGTCTGCTCTCACTCTCTCCCCCGCGTTCTGCTTGATTCGCATGACAAAGTTTACTTATGCATTGTATAGATTATACTAATAATAATAATAATAATAACATAAGGTAGCTGCAGACGTCTGGACAGAATACCGGGCTCTCATGTATTACGGGACAGTGCAGACAGACAGACAGACACTAAGACAGACAGACAGACAGACAGACAGACAGACAGACAGACAGACAGACAGACAGACAGATAGACAGACAGACAGACAGACAGACAGACAGACACTAAGACAGACAGACAGACAGACACTAAGACAGACAGACAGACAGACAGACACTAAGACAGACAGACAGACAGACACTAAGACAGACAGACAGACAGACAGACAGACAGACAGACAGACAGACAGACAGACAGACAGACAGACAGACAGACAGACAGACAGACAGACAGACAGACAGACAGACAGACAGACAGACAGACAGACAGACAGACAGACAGACAGACAGACAGACAGACAGACAGACAGACAGACAGACAGACAGACAGACAAACAGACAGACAGACAGACAGACAGACAGACAAACAGACAGACAGACAGACAGACAGACAGACAGACAGACAGACAGACAGACAGACACTAAGACAGACACTAAGACAGACAGACAGACAGACAGACAGACAGACAGACAGACAGACAGACAGACAGACATACAGACACACAGACAGACAGACACTCTGACAGACAGACGGACTAGCGGTCGGACATAACCAAAACCTAAATTTCTCTTTCTCTCAAGAGCCCCAAGCCAGCAACCAGTTTCTGCACAAACAGCATTTTATTGTCGCCAATCAAATTATTGCTGGTGAATGTAAATATTTTTATTATTTTGCAATGCAATATTGTTATTCACTGGTGTGTACAAGAAGTTATGAATAATAATTTTGCTTTTATAGGGCTAAGATTTTTGCACGATTTGCTTGAAATGGCTTTTGCCACTGCTTGAGCTGTGCAGTAAAGAATTGATATTCTGCAGGCGTGGGACTAACTACTAATGTGAATTTATGACTGGAGCGGAATTTACACTATAGGCTGCAATATGGAAGCCTACATGCAATGCATAAATATGGATTGCAAGCCCCTATCAAGCGAGGCTTCTGAGGAATTAGAGGTCCTCCTCTTTTTGTACTGTAATATCGCTGACGTCAAGGACCACTATTGACTCTACTTGGACTGGAAGCGTTTGGCAGAAACGCTTCAAACCAGGTCACTACGAGGCGGGGGGTGTCCGGAACGTTTTGACACTTAATCCCGGAGCAAAAAACTGTGTTCATGTTAAAGCAACAGATTTCTTCTTTCTAATCACCTCAATATCGTATATTTTGGTCAGGCATAAAAAATTATCGTAATGCCACTGACTGGCAACGAGTGTAAAAAGGTTTGGTTTGTCCTTATACTCGTAGAAACAAATTGTTGGCTTTATTCATCATCATCGGGCTTAAAGGCAGCCTTCTCAACACAGCAACACACTTCTCCTATCGCTTGAGCATCCCGTCAGTCGCATCAGAGTAGCACTGTCCTGAAAGACCATGGGATAAACCTTGCCCTCCAAATGATCCCTGCTCCATGTTGGCATAAACTCGCCCCTCATACCGGTACGGTTCTTCAGCTGTGCAAAAATAAAGAAATCCGGAGCCCGTTTCGTGCTTGTTAGCTTGTTTTGCTTCCAGTCCAGGGAGTCAGCAGCAGTCCCTGGCTTACATATACACCGTATTATAGAGCTATTGGATAATTTTGATTTATGGGGATCTAACAACAGATGCTGCTTGGGGGAATGTGCACACACTACTGTGAGAGAGAGAGAGAGAGAGAGAGAGAGAGGAAGGGTTGGGCCGGTGACCTCAAGCAGGCACAGCATGCGGCACGCAGTGACTCAGCAGGGAACACAGCGACTAGGACTGCGGGATCGGGTCAGCTTGACATTTTTTATAAAAAAGGTTTTTTGAAAATGTCAAAATATTTTGCGCGAAGGATGTGACAAGAGAATTTGTGCGGCTGGTGCCGAATCATCAAGACTATGAATTCTGTGCAGATTTTAACTGCATGTCCTTGAGGTTCAAACTCTAACAAGGCGGATCGCAACACTATCAAGGTTGATCGCAACACTATCAAGGTTGATTGCAATTCTATCAAGGTTGATCGCAACACTATCAAGGTTGATTGCAACTCAATCAGGGTTTGATTGCAGTTCTATCAAGGTTGATTGCAACTCAATCAGGGTTTGATTGCAGTTCTATCAAGGTTGATTGCAACTCAATCAGGGTTGGTTGCAACTCCATCAAGGTTGGTTGCAACTCCATCAAGGTTGGTTGCAACTCCATCAAGGTTGATTGCAACTCCATCAAGGTTGATTGCAACTCTAATGAATGTTGATTGCAATTCTATCAAGGTTGATTGCAACTCTATCAAGGTTGATTGCAACTCTATCAAGGTTGATTGCAACACTATCAAGGTTGATTGCAACTCAATCAGGGTTTGATTGCAATTCTATCAAGGTTGATTGCAACTCAATCAGGGTTTGATTGCAACTCCATCAAGGTTGATTGCAACACTAATGAATGTTGATTGCAATTCTATCAAGGTTGATTGCAACTCTATCAGTGTTGGTTGCAACTCCATCAAGGTTGATTGCAACTCCATCAAGGTTGATTGCAACACAATCAGGGTTTGATTGCAACTCTATCAAGGTTGATTGCAACACAATCAGGGTTTGATTGCAACTCTATCAAGGTTGATTGCAACACAATCAGGGTTTGGTTGCAACTCTATCAAGGGTTGATTGCAGTTCTATCAAGGTTGATTGCAACTCCATCAAGGTTGATTGTAACTCCATCAAGGTTGATTGCAACTCAATCAGGGTTTGATTGCAACTTTATCAAGGTTGATTGCGACACAATCAGGGTTTGATTGCAATTCTATCAAGGTTGATTGCAATTCTATCAATGTTGATTGTAGCTCTAACGAGGAAGTGGACTGCAGGTTGGTAAAGCCTATATAGCCTGAAATGACTGAAAGAAAATGAACTATCGACTCAGTCTCCCTGCAAGTGATCGCAAATTAATGCTCCTTAGAAGGGATATGAAGCTTGAAGCTCCTATTGACTCGGCCATTAATCCCGCGGGTTCCAACGCCACATCAGCAGGCAGCTGCAGCCGAAAAAGGGCGCTGACTGTGATATGGGAGAAATGCTAATAAAGTCGGTCGGCGTCGGTGCGAAATTCCTACAGAAAGCGCGGAGATCTCGAGGACCCCCCCCTTCGGCCACCATGCAGCTGCGGCATGCTGGACTGGGGGGGGGGGGTTGCACCGACCCATCGAGCTGAAGAAGGCGACTTCGTTAGGCCGAGTTGTGGCAGCTGAGGGAGAGAGTGAGAAATTTCGCAACCCTCCATAAACGAATAGCAATTTATATATCGCTGACATCAAGGACCACTATTGACTCTACTTGGACTGGAAGCGTTTGGCAGAAACGCTTCAAACCAGGTCACTACGAGGCGGGGGGTGTCCGGAACGTTTTGACACTTAATCCCGGAGCAAAAAACTGTGTTCATGTTAAAGCAACAGATTTCTTCTTTCTAATCACCGTATCAGGTTGCGTATCCTGAGGGCTTCCGAGACACCCCCACTCTGCAGCTATACAGTCAAAATTTATCCTAGTGGCTGGCTGGGATCCTGGACGGCATCCCTATTCAACAGAGGCCTCAGTCTCGCTGTCTCCCCGTCTTCCCGTCTCCCCGTCTCCCCGTCTCCCTGTCTCCCTCTCTCCCCGTCTACCTCTCTCCCTGTCTCCCTCTCTCCCTGTCTCCCTCTTACTGTCTCCCTGTCTCCCTCTCTCCCTCTCTCCCTCTCTCCCTCTCTCCCTCTCTCCCTGTCTCCATCTCTCCCTGTCTCCATCTCTCCCTGTCTCCATCTCTCCCTGTCTCCCTCTCTCCCTGTCTCCCTCTCTCCCTGTCTCCCTCTCTCCCTGTCTCCATCTCTCCCTGTCTCCATCTCTCCCTGTCTCCCTCTCTCCCTGTCTCCCTCTCTCCCTGTCTCCCTCTCTCCCTGTCTCCCTGTCTCCCTCTCTCCCTGTCTCCCTCTCTCCCTGTCTCCGTCTCTCCCTGTCTCCATCTCTCCCTGTCTCCATCTCTCCCTGTCTCTCTCTCCCTGTCTTCATCTCTCCCTGTCTCTCTCTCCCTGTCTCCCTCTCTCCCTGTCTCCGTCTCTCCCTGTCTCCCTCTCTCCCTGTCTCCGTCTCTCCCTGTCTCCATCTCTCCCTGTCTTTATCTCTCCCTGTCTCTCTCTCCCTGTCTTCATCTCTCCCTGTCTCTCTCTCCCTGTCTCCCTCTCTCCCTGTCTCCGTCTCTCCCTGTCTCCCTCTCTCCCTGTCTCCATCTCTCCCTGTCTCCATCTCTCCCTGTCTCCCTCTCTCCCTGTCTCCCTCTCTCCCTGTCTCCCTCTCTCCCTGTCTCCCTGTCTCCCTCTCTCCCTGTCTCCCTCTCTCCCTGTCTCCGTCTCTCCCTGTCTCCATCTCTCCCTGTCTCCATCTCTCCCTGTCTCTCTCTCCCTGTCTTCATCTCTCCCTGTCTCTCTCTCCCTGTCTCCCTCTCTCCCTGTCTCCGTCTCTCCCTGTCTCCCTCTCTCCCTGTCTCCGTCTCTCCCTGTCTCCATCTCTCCCTGTCTCTCTCTCCCTGTCTCCCTCTCCGCACCTTTTGTATTTGCTTCGCACACCAGATTTTTCTCTCAGCGTAAAAGTGGTTAGTTACTTAAAAGAAGCAAGCCTAAGGTTAATCTGATTCAAGTGCTGAAGGAAATCATCATTTCCGTTCTGTGAACTGTGCAGATTTATTTTTGCAGAGCAGGTTTTGCTTTCATTACGCTTCGTTGAAATTCAGAATTTCAGTTTTGCATGGTTTTTGCCATTCGAAGATGCAACACAGACTGGCTGGTGGGGGGACCGCAACTGCGCAGCATCGAGTAGCTGCTCCATCGAATTCCTCGGAGCAGGGGGGGGGGGGCACAGCGCAGTGATTTGAGGTCTGCTTCTGCTTTTCTGAATCAAAATTTTCCAACTTGAATTCGATGGCTGTTCCTGTAGCTGAAAATCTGCGCAGCAGTTTAATTAAATCAGATAGTTTCCGGGAATTGAAAAAATCCCGCAGAGCAGCTGGCAAAGTAGCTGGCAAAGTAGCTGGCAAAGTAGCTGGCAAAGGAGCTGGCAAAGTAGCTGGCAAAGGAGCTGGCAAAGTAGCTGGCAAAGGAGCTGGCAAAGTAGCTGGCAAAGGAGCTGGCAAAGTAGCTGGCAAAGGAGCTGGCAAAGTAGCTGGCAAAGGAGCTGGCAAAGGAGCTGGCAAAGTAGATGGCAAAGGAGCTGGCAAAGTAGCTGGCAAAGTAGCTGGCAAAGGAGATGGCAAAGTAGCTGGCAAAGTAGCTGGCAAAGTAGCTGACAAAGTAGCTGGCAAAGTAGCTGGCAAAGGAGCTGGAAAAGTAGCTGGCAAAGGAGCTGGCAAAAGGGATGACAAAGGAGATGACAAAGGAGATGACAAAGGAGATGACAAAGGAGATGGCAAAAGTGATGGCAAAACAGCTGGAAGAGAAGCTGGCAAAGGAACTATCAGAGGAGCTGGCAAAAGAACTATCAGAGGAGCTGGCAAAGGAACTAGCGGAGGAGCTGGCAAAGGAACTATCAGAGGAGCTGGCAAAGGAACTAGCGGAGGAGCTGGCAAAGGAACTATCAGAGGAGCTGGCAAAGGAACTATCAGAGGAGCTGGCAAAGGAACTATCAGAGGAGCTGGCAAAGGAACTATCAGAGGAGCTGGCAAAGGAACTATCAGAGGAGCTGGCAAAAGAACTATCAGAGGAGCTGGCAAAGGAACTAGCGGAGGAGCTGGCACAGGAGCTGGCAGACGAGCTGGCAAAGTAGCTGGCAAAGTAACTTTCAAGGCGCCAGTCAATGCGCGTTATTTTAGGGCGCCAGCCACCATAGCTAGGGCGATAGCTGATGCAGACGCAAGGATAGCATGACTTGCAGTCCACAAGCAATATTGAAAAATCATCATTTGTACTCATTGCATTGAATCAGTACTAATAAGAAGCACAAAAAACAACCATTATTATCATACACTTTATTAGTAATTTTAGAAGCAGAGGCAGGTGGTTGTGCCGTAAAGTCTTCTTGAAGTCAACCTTCGAGGCAGGCAAAAAGCTTGGAATGCAGGTTAACAAGAGTAGACATACACAGCGAAGCAAGTCAAGTATAGTCGCATGGCAACAAACCCGCGGACCTCTGGAGATTCCCGGATGGCCGGGGGATGAAGTTGAACTTGCTCGGTGCAACAACTCGCGCAGGGATTCGGATTAGGTTCCGAGCCTGTGCACACGATTCCAACCTAAATCAGCGGCGCTGATGAAATCTGGCTGGCCATGACTGCTGGTACCTCAGGCCTATCTATTTCTCTGACCCCTTCCAGCTTCAGCGAGAGGAGAAAAGACTGCTGGGACCTCGTCGACTTTCCATCAGTTTTGGCAGGCCGAATGCACAAGCATAGGTAGTTGTATACTGTGTATGGCCTCTCGAAACCACGTGGCCAGACCCTTTAAAGCCAGCGATTCAATGAGGGGAAATTTCAAAGATAATAATTACCTAGGGAAAATTTGCGTCACATTCTACTGAGATTGGTAAGTAGTCTGCCTTGTCCAGCTCGCCCAAGGCGCGGCGCGAGACACAAAGCGTTTCGCTAATTTTCTCACCTGATATTTAATTAGCCTGCGCGCAATTAAGCGCCCACGTGGACTATAATTAAAGCCAGGCACGGCAAATGTGCGATGACTAAAAAGGAAACGATAAAGCTACCCCCGATGCATGGGGAGGCGCAGGGACAGACAGGGCGAGCCAAGGTGCGGGACTCTGTCTGAGCTACACGCAATTTGCTGGTATCAGGTTTCAGAGTCAACATGCCCCTCGGATACAGCTAATGTCTCTACATTATATAAATTACTCGAGATCAGGAGTGTCTGCATTGTGCCAGTTTGCATCGGAACTCGAAAAATCGCAACATGTCGTCAGCTTGCACGGGCCTCACTCTGCTCAGCCTGGCGTGCAGCTTCAGCTCAATCGGGATGCTTCTGCTAGACTCGAGCGTCATCAACGCCGAGACGGAGCCGCTGGACGCTGCGAGCTCCCTGACTGTTGGCGCGGTCGGCCTGGCAACTCTGGCCTGGTCGATCGTCTTCGCACAGCGCAGCCGAGACTCTGCTGGCCAGCAGCTGGAGTCTGGCGGCAGCGTGAGCAAGCGCAGCTGCCAAAACGCGATGAAGCTGCTGGGCCGGCTGCTGATCGCTGCTCAGGCCGCAGCGGCCGGTCTGTTGGGTTTCGTGCTCGCGCTAAGCACCGTTCAGCTGCACCGCAGGCGAGTCACTTGCACTCCGATAGACGGCCTAGGCTTAGCCGTGAAAGCGCTAGCCGAACTGTCTCTGGTTGCTATGGCGATTGTTACCATGGCAACCGTATGGCCAAGTTCAACGGAAGATAACAGCAAGTCAGCTGATGGGTTCTAAATAGACTGCATGGATAATGATAAGATTTGGAACCGCATTTTTTTATTTTGTAAAGAATTTTAAACTACTAAACAGGAATACAAAGTTTTATTTGTGTTGTGTGATTTTTTTTCATTAAAATCATGCTAAGGAAAGTTCGATCTTTTTCTTTTTGGGGGCTGTACATGTAGCTGTCAGCGCCCCTTTCGGCGTCCTTAACCCATGCAGTCAGTGCGAAAGTACTAAGACTTCAGTGCGTCTGCACTCATTTTCAGATATGACTATGTGGCTTCTGCCTTCTGATGTCAAAATGTGAAATTTATTAAGAAACATATTCCAGTGCACGCAGACTGTATAAAGCCGGTGGGTGTGGCTTCATCGGAATTTCTTTTTCTCATCGAATCTTTGATCCTCTAGGCAAAGACAGCTAGGCGCCCAGTGGACTCAAAGAAGGCCGGGTAATAAAATGCTTCCATTGCTACACGACCGCGTCTATTTAAATGAACACATCTGATTCTTGAAATCCGAAGAAATCCGATTCTTGTCTGTTTCAAACTAAACACTTGTTGAGCAATCATGGTTTTCTTTCATGGAAACGTTACAGGTATGTAAGTGTACTGGTGCATACAGTGTTGTGCACAGGTTATGAATTGACAATCTTGAACCTAGTGGGTTGCAACCTAATGGTTTTGGACTCACGACTTGAAAGTCGGGGGTTCGATTCTCGACTCACTCTGAACAATTTGGTTCCTTGAGCAATTGACACTTAATTCTGTATTGCTTCAATTCACCCAGCTGTAAAATGGGCACCAGCATTAGCTGAAGTAGTGGCGACACTCATGCAGTCCTTGGACTGAAAAGCCGTACGCAGCCTTCAGATGCCCCGCGCAATAGCTGCGGCTGAGCTGTCGGTTGCACATCTAGCCCAATTGGGACAGGTGTAATCAATTATTATTATTTATTATTGTCCGTGATCAGAAAGAGAAAGTAAGGTCTGTTGTATGAACGCATGCCTGGCGTACGCATTCGTAGGAATGTACGTACACGAAGATCAGCTTCAATGCATCAATAGTTTAACTCTCAACTCTCATCTTTTTAATTTACACGTCGACAAACAAATAGATTAAGGTTTTAAAAAACTTCTTTTTAATTTATTTTTCAGCCATTCTACTTTATTACTACGGCACAGCGAATCGCTCGCTATTTTCGCCTGAAAATCTTACTCACATCATCACCTTTCGAATGCGTTACGAAACTGAACTGGTGCTGAGTTTCGTTATTTCCATCTTGAAAAGCATCGGCTATCCCCTGGGCCTGCTGCTACAGACCCTGGCCGTTATCTACCTGGTTCGCGGAAACCATGGCTACCCTCCATCAGCCCGCAGCTGGTTCCTCCTGGTGCTGGGAGCGGACATCGGCAGCACACTCTACCGACTGTACGACCTCATTACGGTGGACTTTAACATTACAAACCCGTTCATTGAGAATGCGGGCGTGAAAGGCAATTTTGGCCAGCTCTTTATTGCCCTAATGTGGGGCCTGCGACGAAGGAGCGACGCTTTAATGCAGGGAATCTTCTGCAAGGCATTCTTCATGGTCCTGTACTTCCCTATTTATCTATCACCCATCGCGCTCACGATCAACTCGCTGATTCGTTGCTACTGCGTCAAACATCCGCTAAGAGCCGCTGAATTGCCAACCGTTTGCGCAGACAGAGCTCTCAAAGCCTTTGCCGTGGTCTTGTCGTTGACTATTGCGATCACTGTGGGTATGCTGTCCGTGGATGGTTGGTTTAGCTTGCAGCCAGTCATTACCACCTTGGGAGAAACGGTTTTCTATGGCGATTGTGCCATACCGAGAATGCACGCGATTAATACAGATTTCAAACTTGTATTAGTCAGCTATTGGTTTACTCTGGCCATTGTATTCATCATCTGCGCGTTGAATATCCTGTCGGCTGTTATCATCATCAAAGTCCTGTTTAGTGGCGAGATTCGCGCCTCAACTAATGATTCGAATGCCGAGATCCGGGCCGCTGCGATGATCCTGGGCATGAATATTACACTCTTTGTTTGTTTCTTCGGTTCTCGAATAATGTTGCTGGTCAGCGGCATGATCGATAAGATCGATCACCCATTAGCATGTTAGTTACTATTTTTATTGACTATTTTTATTGCTTGCAATTCCTTTGATCTATTGATCAATCAATCAATCAATCAATCAATCAATCAATCAATCAATCAATCAATCAATCAATCATTCATTTATTCAATCATTCAATCAATCAATCAATCAATCAATTAATCAATCAATCAATCAATCAGTCAATCAATCAATCAATCAATCAATCAATCAATCATTCATTTATTCAATCATTCAATCAATCAATCAATCAATCAATTATTCAATCAATCAATCAATCAATCAATCAATCAATCAATCAATCAATCAATCAATCAATCAATCAATCAATCAATCAATCAATCACTCAATCAATCCATCAGTTGAAATGACTTAACAAATTAACCAGAATCATATAATTTGTTGTTCAATTCTTGACTTGCTCCGCAGACGTTGTCCTCGAGCGCACGTCCGCCTATCTGTTCAACATTCCCTACTACACTAATGTACTGTTCATTGCCGGGTTCACAAAAAAGTTCTACAGATTCTTCATGCCTTGCCTATCAAGGAGAGAAAGTACGATAACTACGACTGCTCCGGCAACCAGCATGAAAGTCCTGAATAGAGAGCAAGATATGGGCTAAGCTTAACTTGAAGTTAAAGCTGATCTGCTTCATCGATATGCTTCAGCTGGCAAGGCCCGACTGATTCAATAACAACAATTCATGCATATACACGTCATGCATGCGGAAAGCAAACAATATCAGACAATTTACTTACTTTTTAACGGATGCAAAGGTATAAACGCACGAGTAACATGGACACTGAATTTACTTAATCGGCAAACACGCGTACCAGGAGCACTATTTTTTAGATAATCAATTGCATACCTTCCTTACCATAGACGGATACATGATAGATAGATGAAACTTTTTATAACGGGGATTATATGTACACCCCGTAGAACTGAGGACTTGGTATGTTGGTTACGTTTTTATTATTTACGATTAATTAACCAAGATTGGCATACCGTAAAGCAATAAAAGCTTTAAAGCTATAAAATAATCAATTTATAACGTGATGAGGGTGCATAGTCTCATGAAAACCCTCATTGGACCCTAATTCATATCGATTAGAAATGAGATTATTTTCTTGCAAGAATATTTACTTGCAAACATTCTTGAATGTCGAAATTGATGTAGGAGCTATTGAAAGTACAAATTATTAACGAACTTGTTGATTGAACATACACCCGTATGGCACCAACAAATGCGATGAAAAAGGTACACCCTATTTATACGATCGCATGAGACAAACGAGATGTCGCATGTCTGCTCGGCATGTTTCCTGGTTATTCTTATCGGTCTCTAATACATTTGAAGAACATAAGGAAATTACATGTCAAACTAAAATAAACAAAACTAACTATTAAACTATATTATTGAAAACTAAATTATGAAGGTAAAACTGTCTCAATATGTACTAACAGGGACTTAAAGTAATAATGTACATATATTGGTATTTTCTGAGAGCGATCAGTCTCCAAGTAACATGGTTCTACTTCTACTTCTTCTAAAATACGTGCGTATTTATGCCCGTGTCGATTCGTTAAAACAATATTAGGCACTAATTTAAACTGGATTTTTTATTACTGTCCGAATATGCCGATCGAGCTCGCAAACCCTCGACATGCGATTTGATGTGTAGCATAAGAGTTTATAGATTTTAAATTTTGAGCCCGTAAATCTAGCATATACTAAGTAGTGTGCACAGAGGTATCGATTCGGCTTGGACTCAATGCTCATCAGCTGGTAGATATAGTATAGTTGAACAGTAAATTTCAAATTGAACAGAACATACTTCTAGCCAAAATAGCATAAGCATAACATTAATATACCAGTTGATATACCATCCCGTATGGCCGTATTGGATCGAATGTATTCTAGGGCATGTAAATAATCTGCAATGTAATCATGTCCCATTATAATTGGCATTATAAAAGTACTAAAATGTAGGAGTCCAGGAGACAATTTTATAAATAAAATTTGGCTTAAATGAATAGGCCTATAACTAAAATAGTTTCTAATCAGTTCCTGCCCATATAGATATCTAAGCCTGTGCCTGTCTATTTATCTATCTGATTACTTGCTATCTTCCATGAATTATGATAAATAGGCTACAGCTACAAGAAAAAAACTATTTAAAATTGTTCCATTTTTTTTAAAAACTTAGGCTAGTTATTAATAGGCCTTAGGGTCTAATCTATATTATAGGTTTGTTGAAAAGTTCAAATAGATCTACAAGGTATTTATATATAGTTAATACTAATATTAGAAAACTAGATAGCTTGTAGGCCTATTTAAGATAGATTTACAAAGTACAATCATAGGCATTATTTTTTATTAATCAATTATTTATCTTATTTTATTTTTTATTTATCAATAGAGATAGATAGAGTTCTACTATAGCATAACCAAATTTTCCTAATATTGGGGTCTTGTTAAATAGATAGTCTTGAACTGCCAAAGCAAATTCAATTAATAGCTTTTTAAATTGAAAGTTGATAGTTGAAATGCTCACAAGCAAGTTATTTACTCTCTCAGTTTTTAGTTTCTATTTATACTAAATTTAGAGAACATGCATAACAAATTTTATGTGTATAATATTTTCTCTAATCACTATGTTGAAAGTTAAATAGGAATTCAAATATGATATTTTTTAAAAAGTATTAGAGCTATAAATATAAGTATTATATAATTTTAAAGAGAATATACTACATTATATGAGTAAAAAGTACATAATCTCATAATTATTATAACAATAATTCAAATTAGTAGGGTCTTTAAAAGATTCAACCAAGTATCAGAAATTGTAATATGCAATAAATTAAAAAAGGAAAGGAAGCAAATTGAATAGTTCAAGTTAAGGCAACAAAATATTTAAATTAAATATAAAGAAAGCTATATTGGAAGAAGGCTCTTGATATAACTATTTATATAATTCTAGAAAACTAGTAAATTCAAGATTATACATATATATATTTATACATTGGCTTAGGATTTTGATATTGCTTGCATATCTTAAAATCCCTAGGTCCTAGTAAAAATTTAAATCTTAATTCCAAAAAATCAATCTTATCTAAGCTTTAGAAATTGAAAGTGAATATTTAGAATTAGAAAAAATGAATTTAAACAATAAAATCATACAAACAAAAATGAATAATGATATTCAAAGATCAATAAAAAAGTAATGATAATTTATTCTCCTAAATGTCAAACTTTAAATGGGAATCTACTTTTTTATATAGTCTTATTTGCATAGAACTCAGAAAGATACCCAACAAGCCACTTTATAATAGCCTTTTGGTAGCTTTTTTTGTCATTGTGTTGGACTCCTTTGATTGCTTCTTTTAGCTTAAAAAGCAAAAAAGTCCAAAGGAGCCAAAGCAAAGCTATATTAGCTTTGCTAATATAATTCATTATTTAGCCTTTCTTAGTCAATAGTGTGATACACATAGTCAGTTTCTAGACTCTTACAATCTGGTTTGCAGAATTTTTCTGTCCATCATCAGTCATGCAAAAAGTGCAAATAGTTTCACACGTTTGTTTGCACTATTGATTTATTATATTTCAATATCTCCTCATCCATTTGAAACCAATTTAGCTTCATATCAAACCAATACAAGTCAATAATTGTGTGCAGCAATCTTGTTAACTGTCTGGTTCAAACTCAAAATCAACTCAAAATCACATCAACAATATCAAAAAGAGTTCAATAAATTATTAATTATCCATTGATGATTGGCCTGTCCGCTAGTGAGTCAGGCATGAAGTAGACAGTCACACCAGTTTTGATACTTCAAATGGTGATAGTGTCTTAAAGCAATTCTACCTACTTGGATTAGAATCTTTGCATGCCAGTCTCAGAGGCTAAAGCCTTCATTCTGGCAATTATTTTTAGCATCAGCTATTTGATGCACCATGGTAGGTTTGGCAAGTTCCCACTTAATGGCAGCTTTGAAGTAGCTGTAAACCTGGGTTTAACATTGGGCTATAGGCTGGCAATATGCCCAATCGGAATTGGCTAGCAAACTGCTATGGTACAGAAATACAAAGCTGTAGTCTGATGCTATCAAAGATGATAGTGCAGGTTTCATTGTTTAGCAGCATTGCAGCTACTAGCTGCATTAGCTTATTGATGAACCCTTGAAACATTTGACAAGTAATAGTTTCTTGTTGCAACCAGTGATGCACAAGTCTAAGCATTGAAAAGATTGCCAATATAAGTACAAAGTTTCAACCTCTTAACCCACATACTTGGCGTCAAACTTACTCACCTCGTGTTGCTCTGCCAATAGTTCTCCTTTTGTGCAGATTGTAGCTGCATTTGTCTAAGAAGATAAGATTGTGATTGGCCCCTAGATTAACAAAGAAGCAGGCAAAATCCTTCTAGGCAACAATAACATCAAGCCAAAATCTCTCCAGAGGTGCATTGGCATCCTTGCCTGCAACTTTGCAGGTGATAAGCTGCTTTCCAGCACTCTGGCAATGGTAAGAGATAGACACAGGCAGCTTTCTGGGCAGTCTCTGCTGCAGAAGCTCATTGATTTCAATGAGAGTTACAAATGGTTTCTTAATGACAATTTGGGAGACTAGGTCTTTCATTTTGGTGTCCATCTTTATATGCCTTCTTCCACCACACCTTAGCTTGGCAGTCTAAGCTTCTCGAACCCTTCTTGATGTTTAGGATGTTAGCCAGCGCCTTCTAGTCGTTGCCAGCTATTGCTGATCAGTATTTGTCATTTGGTTTCTATGGCCTTGCTCAGCCATATTGAATCACAGGAATAAATTTTCAGTGCTAAATAAGCAAGGGTTACTATAGAGTAACATAGCCATTTTGAGATTTGAGTTAAATTTTGAGTATGCAATGCCAGCAGTGATAGTCGTTGAGTTTTAAAGGTATGAATTGCATCATATAGTAACTAAATTGATTGCTAGACTCAATAATGATTTCCACATGTGTGAAAAAGATTGCTGAACATGATATTGACTGCACTGAATTGTATGATGTGAAGCTAAATTGGTTTCAAGTGAATGAGTAGTAATCAAAATATAATAAATCAATAGTGCAGACAAATGTGCGAAACTGTTTGCACTTTTTGCACGACTGATGATGGACAGAAAAATTCTGCAAACCAGATTGTTGGAATCTAGAAACTGACTATATGTACCGCACTATTGACTAGGAAATACTATAGTATTTTCTAATCCTTTAGCTAATTAGTATAACAAAAATTATCTAAATTATTTATTGGTTTGAAATAATTGTTCAGAAAGAACCTAGGAAATGTATTTTTGTATGCTTGTCCACAATGCCTAGAAAAATTTGAACTATGATTTTCTAAGATTAGTCATACCTAGACTAGATGGACAAATAAAGTATAATAGGTTACTTATTGCTCATATAACGTATGTGTATGTATGAATGAAGCAAGTCGTGTGACTTGATTGCCAGTTGGCTTTAATTAAATCTATAGGATCATACATGTGCAACCCGCCTCTGATTTACACTGGCCCTGCAACTTACCTATAAAAAAAGTAAAAAATGATGTTTTTCGAGTAAACAGCAGGAGTAGCTATGACTGTATTATTTAGGTTAAATGCCTCGTAATCTAATTAGTACTATGTCTATTTTTGGGTGGGCACTTTGCAGCTTACCTTGGCTTTTGTGAAAAAAGGATTATTGTTGATTTGTGGCATGTCACAGTAATAGCAGAATATAGAGACAACATGCAATGCTCTGAGATTTAAGTACATTGCGTATTTGAACAAAACCAGCTGTTATCTGTGACCACACGCAGAATCGATCTCGCCGATCCGACCAGCCGTCGGACGAATTCCGCAACAGTCCGGAATGTCCGTACCGGCTCACTGAGGTGTCCACCCATCAGGACTTGGCCAGGCCGCCCGGAGTCTGGGAGCTGCGCCAGATTGGCGCGCTGGCAAAGTCGCGACCCGACGAGTTGACAGCGCCACCGCCGCCGGAAGTGACGTCATCAACGGCGCTGGTGATTCCCAGACGCGCGGCCGCCTGGTTCAACTACCGCTCCGTGCATCGTATCGAACGGCTGGCCTTTCCCAAGTACTTTACCGCTGGGAGCGGCTGCCGCGGCCCCGCACTGTACATGGCCTATCGCAACTGCATGATCGATACATATCGGGCCAATCCGCGGAGGCGACTCACGTTGGCTCGCTGCTCTGCTAGACTGCGCGGCGATATTAAGCAATTAGCTAAGCTGTACTCTTTTCTTGAGCACTGGGGCCTCATTAATCTGCACACGGAGCCCGGCTTGGCCGCTCCGTGTCATCTGTTAGCTACTAGCTCTGGCTCTACTACTGCTAGTAGTAATAGTAGTGGCCCAGCGAATCACCCGGCATCTCTGCGATTGACCGAATCTATGACGCCGGATGTGGCCCCGGGCCTGAGAGACTTCGGACCGGTGAGTGTTGCCCGTTGAAAACGTTGCTATGCCAAGAATCGCTAAAAGGCATTGCAAATACCTCAATTGGGACTCTTGGGACTTTTTTAACGACTGCAATGCGGCGAAGAGGCGAGTGTTTAGTCCAAGAGTCGCAGACAATATACAAAGTAAATAACCTCAAATTGATTGAGTTGATTGATTCTTAGCAGACTCTTTGACGACTTTTTTGGCGGCTGGTACCGTGACATATCGTCGTTTTAGAGTCGTTTATTTAGAGTCACTTCTTTTTCTCTATGAGTTTTTTTGCGCATACACGCGCGACCCCTCTGAATCTCTGATTTACTTACCTTTAAAAGGAACCAAAGCAAATTAATGTAATTTTGGGTAAACGGCAGGAGTAACTATTATTGTAATATTAAGGCTAAATGCCTCGGCATCTATTTAGTAGTTTTGGGTGGAATTTTTGCGACTTACCTTGGTGGCTGGGCTCCTCTGCCGGCCAAGTTTTGCGCATGTATGTAATTTTGCGCTTCCTCAGAGGTCTTGGGAACTTAGTAAAGTTCATTCGCATGTTTATCTGAGTGATTTTTCTTAGAAATAGTCTAGTTTTTCTTGTTCTAGATATAAGCAAGCCCATATTGAAATTCCCCATTAGGCACCGTCGATTTCAACAGCCGCCGCCTCGTCATCCACCCGGCCCGGCGCCTCGAGTTTCGGCCTTAGACTCGAACAGGCGGCTTCGAGTTTCGGCTCCCGCGGCGGCGGTCGCGGCGGCTGGTCGGAGGCGGAGGTCCTGGCCCTGCTGGAGGCTGTTGAGCTCTACGGCGAAGACTGGGCTCGGGTGGCCGACCGGGTCGGGTCCGGCCGCACCCAGGAAGAGTGCATTGTGCAGATGCTGCGCCTGCCCATTGCCGATCCGTATTTAGACGGTGCCGAGGAGGCGCTAGGCCCGCTAGCTAGCGCCGATTCTAGTCTGGCGCCATTCTCTAAGGCTGCTAATCCGGCCATGTGCACAGTGGCTTTCCTAGCCAGCTCGGTTGATCCTCGGGTTGGCGCAGCCGCCGCTCTGGCCGCGCTAGCTGAGTACGGACGGCTTGACGTCGAAGCTGGCAGCGCCGGCGCGCCTTCCGAAGGGAAAGAAAAAACGGTGAGGAACTACTGGGTTCGTGTCTGTGGGGATTAGCGTCAGTGTCTGTTGGGATTAGCGTCAGTGTCTGTTGGGATTAGCGTCAGTGTCTGTTGGGGATTAGCGTCAGTGTCTGTTGGGGATTAGCGTCAGTGTCTTTGGGATTAGCGTCAGTGTCTGTTGGGATTAGCGTCAGTTTCTGTGGGGATTAGCGTCAGTGTCTGTTGGGATTAGCGTCAGTGTCTGTGGGGATTAGCGTCAGTGTCTGTTGGGATTAGCGTCAGTGTCTGTTGGGATTAGCGTCAGTGTCTGTTGGGATTAGCGTCAGTGTCTGTTGGGATTAGCGTCAGTGTCTTTGGGGATTAGCGTCAGTGTCTGTTGGGATTAGCGTCAGTGTCTGTTGGGATTAGCGTCAGTGTCTGTTGGGATTAGCGTCAGTGTCTTTGGGGATTAGCGTCAGTGTCTGTTGGGATTAGCGTCAGTGTCTGTGGGGATTAGCGTCAGTGTGTGTTGGGATTAGCGTCAGTGTCTGTTGGTATTAGCGTCAGTGTCTGTTGGGATTTGCGTCAGTGTCTGTTGGGATTAGCGTCAGTGTCTGTTGGGATTAGCGTCAGTGCTTGTTTGGGATTAGCGTGTTTGTTAGGATTAGTGTCAAAAATCGGATTAGTGTCAGTAACAATTGGATTAGTGACAGTAAACAATCGGATTATTCCCATTAATCTCTTGCACCTGCATTGGCTGCCGCAGGCTGCAGCGGACAGCAAGAAGAAGCCAGCGGCAACCACCGCACAGCTGGAAGCCGCCGCCAGCCGCATTGCTGAGGCGGCTCTGCGCGCAGGCGCCGAGAAAAGTGCCAGCCTAGCCGAGTCGGAGCGGTCCCGGGTTCGAGCCCTGCTAGCAGTGCTAACTGACGCGCAGATGCGCCGATTGGAGCTGAAGCTGCGGCACCTGTCGGATCTGGAGGCCCACGTTCAGCGGGAGATCGACAGCGCGGAGGCGCAGTCGCAGCGCGTATTCGAAGAGCGAGTCAGCCTGCACGAACAGCTTCAGCGAGAACATCAGCGAATCTTTGAGGAGCAGCAATTAAAACAGCAGCAACAGCAGCAGAAGCAGCAGCAGCAGCAACAACAGCAGCGTCGGATGCAGCCGCCGCGATCGCGTCATCGACCTCACCGACCGGGCAGCGATGACGACTGAGCTGATGCCAGATAGCCTGAGTTTGTTAAGCTTCATCAACTGATGGAAACTGATAGAACCCTTCAAACCCCCGAATCATGATACCCTTGGAGAATCGGCCTTCAAAATCCTGAATAATCAATCTCTGAAGAATCACCCTTCACACCTCTGAAGAATCGCCCTTCACAACCTCTGAAGAATCGCCCTTCACAACCTCTGAAGAATCGCCCTTCACAACCCTTGAAAAATCGCCTTTCACACCTCTGAAGAATCGCCCTTCACAACCTCTGAAGAATCGCCCTTCACAACCTCTGAAGAATCGCCCTTCACAACATTTGAAGAATCACCCTTCGCAACCCCTGATGAATGGCCTCTGAAACCTCAAAAGAAATCCTAGCTTATGCTATTGTTGTGTCGCGTGTGTTTCAGCGTGAAAATCTTATTATATAGTTAATAATTGTATTTATCTTTATTGTTTAATTTGACATTTTCTAATTTATGACTGCTCGGCGCTCAGTCGCTAGTCACAGTAATGCACTTAAGCAGTGTTAAAATGTTTATAGCTCGAAATGTTTCGCCTATTACAAGTGCGAATGTACAGTTTTTAGAAGTAACTGTCGTGTTATTTCAATAAAGTTACCATTTATGGCTTATTCTTTTCAAATATTAGTTTAGAATCATACAGATACACTGAAAGATACAGGGTGAATGATAGTATTCATAGTGTTAGTGTCAGTGTCTGCAGGATTAGTGTCAGTATCTGTAGAATTAGTGTCAGAATCTGCAGGATTAGTGTCAGTGTCTGCAGGATTAGTGTCAGTAACTGCAGGATTAGTGTCAGAATCTGCAGGATTAGTGTCAAAACCGCAGGATTAGTGTCAGTATCTGCAGGATTAGTGTCAAAACCGCAGGATTAGTGTCAGTATCTGCAGGATTAGTGTCAGTATCTGTAGAATTAGTGTCAGAATCTGCAGGATTAGTGTCAGTGTCTGCAGGATTAGTGTCAAAACCGCAGGATTAGTGTCAGAATCTGCAGGATTAGTGTCAAAACCGCAGGATTAGTGTCAGTGTCTGCAGGATTAGTGTCAGTATCTGTAGAATTAGTGTCAGAATCTGCAGGATTAGTGTCAGTGTCTGCAGGATTAGTGTCAGTAACTGCAGGATTAGTGTCAGAATCTGCAGGATTAGTGTCAAAACCGCAGGATTAGTGTCAGTATCTGCAGAATTAGTGTCAGAATCTGCAGGATTAGTGTCTGTAACTGCAGGATTAGTGTCAGACTGTCAGTATCTGCAGGATTATTGTCAGTATCTGTCGAATTTGTGTATTTATCTATCGGATTAGTGTCAGTATCTGTAGGATTAGTGTCAGTAAGCAATCGCATTGGCGTCAGTATCTGTCATATGTGCACTTATAACTCAATGGTCCAATCTCTGCTATTCTGCCTCTCAAATCCCAACTGGTGAATCCATGGCCACCCTATTGTGCGAGTCACCCATTCCTTCTCTGCCGGATTTGCCTGGAACTGCGGCAATCGCTGCGGCGGGGGCGTCGGCAACCGACGGCCAGCCATTCTCGTCCATAGCGCTATTCGAATGCACCATACACAATGCTCAAATGCTGCTTGAGTCGATGGAGCTGGCCGACTTGGTTCTGGCATTGAGAATAGTTTCTCAACTGCACGGCAGATTAGTTGAATGCGTGGAGCCTTCGGCTAGTAGGATAATCCGCTTAGCTGAATTGTACAGCAATAAGCAGCAATCCGATGCCAGCGTCGAGGTCAAATCAATGTCGGCAACACCAAAGAGCGGCGGCGGCAGTTGCGTTTCTCTGAAGAGAAACGGTCGGCGCTCGTCAACATCGACCAACAATTCGCAGGCAGTTGGCAGGGCCGCTAAACCAGCCTCGTTGACGCCCGCTGCGGCTAAATTAAAATCACCCTCTGCTGGCTCCAATTCGAAAGTTACTCCTAGTTCTGCTACTCATAGTAAGCGGCTCGCGCTTGTCTAGGCGTCGGTATTCCGCTGCGGTTAGCAGCGCTTTGGCTTCGACTGCTGCGGCCGCGGCTGCGGCTACCCCTAGCAGCTCTTCTGTCAGGGACAGCGCAACCAAAAGCCTGTCGGACAGCTGGAAACAGCTGCTGAGGCGGGCTTACAGACTGCTGCAGTCTGAGGGCCAGGAGCTCTTCGACTTTACCAAGTCGTGAGTCACGGTTTGGGTGGGGTCAGTAGCTGTGGATTGCGGTCAGTGGCTGTGGATTGGGGTCAGTGGCTGTGGATTGGGGTCAGTGGCTGTTGATTGTGGTCAGTGGCTGTGGATTGGGGTCAGTGGCTGTTGATTGTGGTCAGTGGCTGTGGATTGGGGTCAGTGGCTGTTGATTGTGGTCAGTGGCTGTGGATTGGGGTCAGTGGCTGTGGATTAGGGTCAGTGGCTGTGGATTGGGGTCAGTGGCTGTGGATTGGGGTCAGTGGCTGTGGATTGGGGTCAGTGGCTGTGGATTGGGGTCAGTAGCTGTGGATTGGAGTCAGTATCCATGGATGTGGATCTGGGAGCGATTGAGTTCCAAGTGTGTTAATTGAGAATTGAGAAATGAGAATTGAGAATTGAGAATTGAGAATTGAGAAAAAGTGTGTCAAGAAGAGATCAATTGTGTCAGGGTGAGATCAATTGTGTCAGGGAGAGATCAATTGTGTCAGGAAGAGATTGAGTGTGTCATGAAGAGATTGAGTGTGTCATGAAGAGATTGAGTGTGTCAGGAAGAGATCAAGTGTGCCAGGAAGAGATTGAGTGTGTCAGGAAGAGATTGAGTGTGTCAGGAAGAGATTGAGTGTGTCAGGAAGAGATTGAGTGTGTCAGGAAGAGATTGAGTGTGTCAGGAAGAGATCAAGTGTGTCAGAAAGAGATTGAGTGTGTCAGGAAGAGATTGAGTGTCAGGAAGAGATTGAGTGTGTCAGGAAGAGATCAAGTGTGTCAGGAAGAGATCAAGTGTGCCAGGAAGAGATCAAGTGTGCCAGGAAGAGATCAAGTGTGTCAAGAAGAGATCAAGTGTGTCAGGAAGAGATTGAGTGTGTCAGGAAGAGATTGAGTGTGTCAGGAAGAGATCAAGTGTGTCAGGAAGAGATTGAGTGTGTCAGGAAGAGATTGAGTGTGTCAGAAAGAGATTGAGTGTGTCAGAAAGAGATTGAGTGTGTCAGGAAGAGATTGAGTGTGTCAGGAAGAGATTGAGTGTGTCAGGAAGAGATTGAGTGTGTCAGAAAGAGATTGAGTGTGTCAGAAAGAGATTGAGTGTGTCAGGAAGAGATTGAGTGTGTCAGGAAGAGATTGAGTGTGTCAGGAAGAGATTGAGTGTGTCAGAAAGAGATTGAGTGTGTCAGAAAGAGATTGAGTGTGTCAGAAAGAGATTGAGTGTGTCAGGCAGCCTATTGCTCAAGCTAAGCAGCAGTTGACCATCGCCCTACATCAGGTACTCTGCCCCTGGTAACCGAGCAGCAGCTGAGATTATTATCAATCGCGCAGTGGCTATGAGTGCTAAGCCGACGCCCGATGTGAAGTCTTGGAAGAGTGAGTACACTCATGTCTTTAGCTTAGGCTGTTTCTCACCTGGGCTTCTTACGAGAGCTTGCATCATCTCACAATAATGGTTGCAGACCTGTTCACGCGCTACCTGGAGCAGTGGTATCGGAAAACTTTAAAACCGACTCACTGCAAATCTGCTTGTCGTGTTCAGATGTCTATGGACAAGGTGAGTTGTGTTGGTTAAGATTAGTTACCTGTAGTAGTCAGTTTGTCAGCAGTCGGTTTGTCAGTAGTCAGTTTGTCAGCAGTCAGTTTGTCAGTTTGTCAGCAGTCAGTTTGTCAGTTTGTCAGCAGTCAGTTTGTCAGCAGTCAGTTTGTCAGCAGTCAGTTTGTCAGTTTGTCAGCAGTCAGTTTATCAGCAGTCAGTTTGTCAGTTTGTCAGCAGTCAGTTTGTCAGCAGTCAGTTTGTCAGCAGTCAGTTTGTCAGCAGTCAGTTTGTCAGTTTGTCAGCAGTCAGTTTGTCAGCAGTCAGTTTGTCAGTAGTCAGTTTGTCAGCAGTCAGTTTGTCAGTTTGTCAGCAGTCAGTTTATCAGCAGTCAGTTTGTCAGTTTGTCAGCAGTCAGTTTGTCAGTAGTCAGTTTGTCAGCAGTCAGTTTGTCAGTTTGTCAGCAGTCAGTTTGTCAGCAGTCAGTTTATCAGCAGTCAGTTTGTCAGCAGTCAGTTTATCAGTAGTCAGTTTGTCAGCAGTCAGTTTGTCAGCAGTCAGTTTGTCAGTTTGTCAGCAGTCAGTTTGTCAGCAGTCAGTTTGTCAGTTTGTCAGCAGTCAGTTTATCAGCAGTCAGCAGTCAGTTTGTCAGCAGTCAGTTTGTCAGTTTGTCAGCAATCAGTTTATCAGCAGTCAGTTTGTCAGTTTGTCAGCAGTCAGTTTATCAGCAGTCAGTTTGTCAGTTTGTCAGCAGTCAGTTTGTCAGCAGTCAGCAGCCAGTTTGTCAGCAGTCAGTTTATCAGCAGTCAGTTTGTCAGCAGTCAGTTTGTCAGTTTGTCAGCAGTCAGTTTGTCAGCAGTCAGTTTGTCAGCAGCCAGTTTATCAGCAGTCAGTTTGTCAGCAGTCAGTTTGTCAGCAGTCAGTTTGTCAGCAGTCAGTTTGTCAGCAGTCAGTTTGTCAGCAGTCAGTTTGTCAGCAGCCAGTTTATCAGCAGTCAGTTTGTCAGCAGTCAGTTTGTCAGCAGTCAGTTTGTCAGCAGTCAGTTTATCAGCAGTCAGTTTGTCAGCAGCCAGTTTATCAGCAGTCAGTTTGTCAGCAGTCAGTTTATCAGCAGTCAGTTTATCAGCAGTCAGTTTGTCAGCAGTCAGTTTGTCAGCAGTCAGTTTGTCAGCAGTCAGTTTGTCAGCAGTCAGTTTATCAGCAGTCAGTTTGTCAGCAGTCAGTTTGTCAGCAGTCAGTTTGTCAGTTTGTCAGCAGTCAGTTTATCAGCAGTCAGTTTATCAGCAGCCAGTTTGTCAGCAGTCAGCAGTCAGTTTGTCAGCAGTCAGTTTGTCAGCAGTCAGTTTGTCAGCAGTCAGTTTATCAGCAGCCAGTTTGTCAGCAGTCAGTTTGTCAGTTTGTCAGCAGTCAGTTTATCAGCAGTCAGTTTGTCAGCAGTCAGTTTGTCAGCAGCCAGTTTGTCAGCAGTCAGCAGTCAGTTTGTCAGCAGTCAGTTTGTCAGCAGTCAGTTTGTCAGCAGCCAGTTTGTCAGCAGTCAGTTTGTCAGCAGTCAGTTTGTCAGCAGTCAGTTTGTCAGCAGTCAGTTTGTCAGCAGCCAGTTTATCAGCAGTCAGTTTGTCAGTAGTCAGTTTGTCAGCAGTCAGCAGTCAGTTTGTCAGCAGTCAGTTTGTCAGCAGTCAGTTTGTCAGCAGTCAGTTTGTCAGCAGTCAGTTTATCAGCAGTCAGTTTATCAGCAGTCAGTTTGTCAGCAGTCAGTTTATCAGCAGTCAGTTTGTCAGCAGTCAGTTTGTCAGCAGTCGGTTTGTCAGTAGTCAGTTTGTCAGCAGTCAGTTTGTCAGTTTGTCAGCAGTCAGTTTGTCAGTTTGTCAGCAGTCAGTTTGTCAGCAGTCAGTTTGTCAGTTTGTCAGCAGTCAGTTTATCAGCAGTCAGTTTGTCAGTTTGTCAGCAGTCAGTTTGTCAGCAGTCAGTTTGTCAGTAGTCAGTTTGTCAGCAGTCAGTTTGTCAGTTTGTCAGCAGTCAGTTTGTCAGCAGTCAGTTTGTCAGTAGTCAGTTTGTCAGCAGTCAGTTTGTCAGTTTGTCAGCAGTCAGTTTATCAGCAGTCAGTTTGTCAGTTTGTCAGCAGTCAGTTTGTCAGTAGTCAGTTTGTCAGCAGTCAGTTTGTCAGTTTGTCAGCAGTCAGTTTGTCAGCAGTCAGTTTATCAGCAGTCAGTTTGTCAGCAGTCAGTTTATCAGTAGTCAGTTTGTCAGCAGTCAGTTTGTCAGCAGTCAGTTTGTCAGTTTGTCAGCAGTCAGTTTGTCAGCAGTCAGTTTGTCAGTTTGTCAGCAGTCAGTTTATCAGCAGTCAGTTTATCAGCAGTCAGCAGTCAGTTTGTCAGCAGTCAGTTTGTCAGTTTGTCAGCAATCAGTTTATCAGCAGTCAGTTTGTCAGTTTGTCAGCAGTCAGTTTATCAGCAGTCAGTTTGTCAGTTTGTCAGCAGTCAGTTTGTCAGCAGTCAGCAGCCAGTTTGTCAGCAGTCAGTTTATCAGCAGTCAGTTTGTCAGCAGTCAGTTTGTCAGTTTGTCAGCAGTCAGTTTGTCAGCAGTCAGTTTGTCAGCAGCCAGTTTATCAGCAGTCAGTTTGTCAGCAGTCAGTTTGTCAGCAGTCAGTTTGTCAGCAGTCAGTTTGTCAGCAGTCAGTTTGTCAGCAGTCAGTTTGTCAGCAGCCAGTTTATCAGCAGTCAGTTTGTCAGCAGTCAGTTTGTCAGCAGTCAGTTTGTCAGCAGTCAGTTTATCAGCAGTCAGTTTGTCAGCAGCCAGTTTATCAGCAGTCAGTTTGTCAGCAGTCAGTTTATCAGCAGTCAGTTTATCAGCAGTCAGTTTGTCAGCAGTCAGTTTGTCAGCAGTCAGTTTGTCAGCAGTCAGTTTGTCAGCAGTCAGTTTATCAGCAGTCAGTTTGTCAGCAGTCAGTTTATCAGCAGTCAGTTTGTCAGCAGTCAGTTTGTCAGCAGTCAGTTTGTCAGTTTGTCAGCAGTCAGTTTATCAGCAGTGTGTTTATCAGCAGCCAGTTTGTCAGCAGTCAGCAGTCAGTTTGTCAGCAGTCAGTTTGTCAGCAGTCAGTTTGTCAGCAGTCAGTTTATCAGCAGCCAGTTTGTCAGCAGTCAGTTTGTCAGTTTGTCAGCAGTCAGTTTATCAGCAGTCAGTTTGTCAGCAGTCAGTTTGTCAGCAGCCAGTTTGTCAGCAGTCAGCAGTCAGTTTGTCAGCAGTCAGTTTGTCAGCAGTCAGTTTGTCAGCAGCCAGTTTGTCAGCAGTCAGTTTGTCAGCAGTCAGTTTGTCAGCAGTCAGTTTGTCAGCAGTCAGTTTGTCAGCAGCCAGTTTATCAGCAGTCAGTTTGTCAGTAGTCAGTTTGTCAGCAGTCAGCAGTCAGTTTGTCAGCAGTCAGTTTGTCAGCAGTCAGTTTGTCAGCAGTCAGTTTGTCAGCAGTCAGTTTATCAGCAGTCAGTTTATCAGCAGTCAGTTTGTCAGCAGTCAGTTTATCAGCAGTCAGTTTGTCAGCAGTCAGTTTGTCAGCAGTCAGTTTGTCAGCAGCCAGTTTGTCAGCAGTCAGTTTGTCTGCAGTCAGTTTATCAGCAGTCAGTTTGTCAGCAGTCAGTTTGTCAGCAGCCAGTTTGTCAGCAGTCAGTTTATCAGCAGTCAGTTTGTCTGCAGTCAGTTTATCAGCAGTCAGTTTATCAGCAGTCAGTTTGTCAGCAGTCAGTTTGTCAGCAGTCAGTTTGTCAGCAGTCAGTTTGTCAGCAGCCAGTTTGTCAGCAGTCAGTTTATCAGCAGTCAGTTTGTCAGCAGTCAGTTTGTCAGCAGTCAGTTTATCAGCAGTCAGTTTGTCAGCAGCCAGTTTGTCAGCAGCCAGTTTGTCAGCAGTCAGTTTATCAGCAGTCAGTTTATCAGCAGTCAGTTTGTCAGCAGTCAGTTTATCAGCAGTCAGTTTGTCAGCAGTCAGTTTGTCAGCAGTCAGTTTGTCAGCAGTCAGTTTATCAGCAGTCAGTTTGTCAGCAGTCAGTTTGTCAGTTTGTCAGCAGTCAGTTTATCAGCAGTCAGTTTATCAGCAGCCAGTTTGTCAGCAGTCAGCAGTCAGTTTGTCAGCAGTCAGTTTGTCAGCAGTCAGTTTGTCAGCAGTCAGTTTATCAGCAGCCAGTTTGTCAGCAGTCAGTTTGTCAGTTTGTCAGCAGTCAGTTTATCAGCAGTCAGTTTGTCAGCAGTCAGTTTGTCAGCAGCCAGTTTGTCAGCAGTCAGCAGTCAGTTTGTCAGCAGTCAGTTTGTCAGCAGTCAGTTTGTCAGCAGCCAGTTTGTCAGCAGTCAGTTTGTCAGCAGCCAGTTTGTCAGCAGTCAGCAGTCAGTTTGTCAGCAGTCAGTTTGTCAGCAGTCAGTTTATCAGCAGTCAGTTTGTCAGCAGTCAGTTTGTCAGCAGTCAGTTTGTCAGTTTGTCAGCAGTCAGTTTATCAGCAGTCAGTTTGTCAGCAGTCAGTTTGTCAGCAGTCAGTTTGTCAGTTTGTCAGCAGTCAGTTTGTCAGCAGTCAGTTTGTCAGCAGTCAGTTTGTCAGCAGTCAGTTTATCAGCAGTCAGTTTGTCAGCAGTCAGTTTATCAGCAGTCAGTTTATCAGTAGGTCAGTTTATCAGCAGCCAGTTTGTCAGCAGTCAGCAGTCAGTTTGTCAGCAGTCAGTTTGTCAGCAGTCAGTTTGTCAGCAGTCAGTTTGTCAGTTTGTCAGCAGTCAGTTTGTCAGTTTGTCAGCAGTCAGTTTGTCAGCAGTCAGTTTATCAGCAGTCAGTTTGTCAGTTTGTCAGCAGTCAGTTTGTCAGCAGTCAGTTTATCAGCAGTCAGTTTGTCAGTTTGTCAGCAGTCAGTTTGTCAGCAGTCAGTTTGTCAGCAGTCAGCAGTCAGTTTATCAGCAGTCAGCAGTCAGTTTGTCAGCAGTCAGTTTGTCAGCAGTCAGTTTATCAGCAGTCAGTTTGTCAGTTTGTCAGCAGTCAGTTTGTCAGCAGTCAGTTTGTCAGCAGTCAGTTTGTCAGCAGCCAGTTTGTCAGCAGTCAGTTTGTCAGCAGTCAGTTTGTCAGCAGCCAGTTTGTCAGCAGTCAGTTTATCAGCAGTCAGTTTGTCAGCAGTCAGTTTGTCAGCAGTCAGTTTGTCAGCAGTCAGTTTGTCAGCAGCCAGTTTGTCAGCAGTCAGTTTGTCAGCAGCCAGTTTGTCAGCAGTCAGTTTATCAGCAGTCAGTTTGTCAGCAGTCAGTTTGTCAGCAGTCAGTTTGTCAGCAGCCAGTTTGTCAGCAGTCAGTTTATCAGCAGCCAGTTTGTCAGCAGTCAGTTTATCAGCAGTCAGTTTGTCAGCAGTCAGTTTGTCAGCAGTCAGTTTGTCAGCAGTCAGTTTGTCAGCAGTCAGTTTGTCAGCAGTCAGTTTGTCAGCAGCCAGTTTATCAGCAGTCAGTTTGTCAGCAGTCAGTTTGTCAGCAGTCAGTTTATCAGCAGTCAGTTTGTCAGCAGTCAGTTTGTCAGCAGTCAGTTTGTCAGCAGTCAGTTTGTCAGCAGTCAGTTTGTCAGCAGTCAGTTTGTCAGCAGTCAGTTTGTCAGCAGTCAGTTTGTCAGCAGTCAGTTTGTCAGCAGTCAGTTTGTCAGCAGCCAGTTTGTCAGCAGTCAGTTTGTCAGCAGTCAGTTTATCAGCAGTCAGTTTGTCAGCAGTCAGTTTGTCAGCAGTCAGTTTGTCAGCAGTCAGTTTGTCAGCAGCCAGTTTGTCAGCAGTCAGTTTGTCAGCAGCCAGTTTGTCAGCAGTCAGTTTGTCTGCAGTCAGTTTATCAGCAGTCAGTTTGTCAGCAGTCAGTTTGTCAGCAGCCAGTTTGTCAGCAGTCAGTTTATCAGCAGTCAGTTTGTCTGCAGTCAGTTTATCAGCAGTCAGTTTATCAGCAGTCAGTTTATCAGCAGTCAGTTTGTCAGCAGTCAGTTTGTCAGCAGCCAGTTTGTCAGCAGTCAGTTTATCAGCAGTCAGTTTGTCAGCAGTCAGTTTGTCAGCAGTCAGCAGTCAGTTTGTCAGCAGTCAGTTTGTCAGCAGTCAGCAGTCAGTTTGTCAGCAGTCAGTTTGTCAGCAGTCAGCAGTCAGTTTATCAGCAGCCAGTTTATCAGCAGTCAGTTTGTCAGCAGTCAGTTTGTCAGCAGTCAGTTTGTCAGCAGTCAGTTTGTCAGCAGTCAGCAGTCAGTTTGTCAGCAGTCAGTTTGTCAGCAGCCAGTTTATCAGCAGTCAGTTTGTCAGCAGTCAGTTTGTCAGCAGTCAGTTTGTCAGCAGTCAGTTTGTCAGCAGTCAGTTTATCAGCAGTCAGTTTGTCAGTTTGTCAGCAGTCAGTTTATCAGCAGTCAGTTTGTCAGCAGTCAGTTTGTCAGCAGTCAGCAGTCAGTTTATCAGCAGTCAGCAGTCAGTTTGTCAGCAGTCAGTTTGTCAGCAGTCAGTTTATCAGCAGTCAGTTTGTCAGTTTGTCAGCAGTCAGTTTGTCAGCAGTCAGTTTATCAGCAGTCAGCAGTCAGTTTATCAGCAGTCAGCAGTCAGTTTGTCAGCAGTCAGCAGTCAGTTTGTCAGTTTGTCAGCAGTCAGTTTGTCAGCAGTCAGTTTGTCAGCAGTCAGTTTATCAGCAGTCAGCAGTCAGTTTATCAGCAGTCAGTTTATCAGCAGTCAGTTTGTCAGTTTGTCAGCAGTCAGTTTGTCAGCAGTCAGTTTGTCAGCAGTCAGTTTGTCAGCAGCCAGTTTGTCAGCAGTCAGTTTGTCAGCAGTCAGTTTGTCAGCAGCCAGTTTGTCAGCAGTCAGTTTATCAGCAGTCAGTTTGTCAGCAGTCAGTTTGTCAGCAGTCAGTTTGTCAGCAGCCAGTTTGTCAGCAGTCAGTTTGTCAGCAGCCAGTTTGTCAGCAGTCAGTTTATCAGCAGTCAGTTTGTCAGCAGTCAGTTTGTCAGCAGTCAGTTTGTCAGCAGCCAGTTTGTCAGCAGTCAGTTTATCAGCAGCCAGTTTGTCAGCAGTCAGTTTATCAGCAGTCAGTTTGTCAGCAGTCAGTTTGTCAGCAGTCAGTTTGTCAGCAGTCAGTTTGTCAGCAGTCAGTTTGTCAGCAGTCAGTTTGTCAGCAGCCAGTTTATCAGCAGTCAGTTTGTCAGCAGTCAGTTTGTCAGCAGTCAGTTTATCAGCAGTCAGTTTGTCAGCAGTCAGTTTGTCAGCAGTCAGTTTGTCAGCAGTCAGTTTGTCAGCAGTCAGTTTGTCAGCAGTCAGTTTGTCAGCAGTCAGCAGTCAGTTTGTCAGCAGTCAGTTTGTCAGCAGTCAGCAGTCAGTTTGTCAGCAGTCAGTTTGTCAGCAGTCAGCAGTCAGTTTATCAGCAGCCAGTTTATCAGCAGTCAGTTTGTCAGCAGTCAGTTTGTCAGCAGTCAGTTTGTCAGCAGTCAGTTTGTCAGCAGTCAGCAGTCAGTTTGTCAGCAGTCAGTTTGTCAGCAGCCAGTTTATCAGCAGTCAGTTTGTCAGCAGTCAGTTTGTCAGCAGTCAGTTTGTCAGCAGTCAGTTTGTCAGCAGTCAGTTTATCAGCAGTCAGTTTGTCAGTTTGTCAGCAGTCAGTTTGTCAGCAGTCAGTTTGTCAGCAGTCAGTTTGTCAGCAGTCAGTTTGTCAGCAGTCAGTTTGTCAGTTTGTCAGCAGTCAGTTTGTCAGCAGTCAGTTTGTCAGCAGTCAGTTTATCAGCAGTCATTTTGTCAGCAGTCAGTTTGTCAGCAGTCAGTTTGTCAGCAGTCAGTTTGTCAGTTTATCAGCAGTCAGTTTGTCAGCAGTCAGTTTATCAGCAGTCAGTTTGTCAGCAGTCAGCAGTCAGTTTGTCAGCAGTCAGTTTGTCAGCAGTCAGTTTGTCAGCAGTCAGTTTGTCAGCAGCCAGTTTGTCAGCAGTCAGTTTGTCAGCAGTCAGTTTGTCAGCAGTCAGTTTGTCAGTTTGTCAGCAGTCAGTTTGTCAGCAGTCAGTTTATCAGCAGTCAGTTTGTCAGCAGTCAGTTTGTCAGCAGTCAGCAGCCAGTTTGTCAGCAGTCAGTTTGTCAGCAGTCAGTTTGTCAGCAGTCAGTTTGTCAGTTTGTCAGCAGTCAGTTTGTCAGCAGTCAGTTTGTCAGCAGTCAGTTTGTCAGCAGTCAGTTTGTCAGCAGTCAGTTTATCAGCAGTCAGTTTGTCAGCAGTCAGTTTATCAGCAGTCAGTTTATCAGCAGCCAGTTTGTCAGCAGTCAGTTTGTCAGCAGTCAGCAGTCAGTTTGTCAGTAGTCAGTTTGTCAGCAGTCAGTTTGTCAGCAGTCAGTTTGTCAGCAGTCAGTTTGTCAGCAGTCAGTTTGTCAGTTTATCAGCAGTCAGTTTGTCAGCAGTCAGTTTATCAGCAGTCAGTTTGTCAGCAGTCAGCAGTCAGTTTGTCAGCAGTCAGTTTTTCAGCAGTCAGTTTGTCAGCAGTCAGTTTATCAGCAGCCAGTTTGTCAGCAGTCAGTTTGTCAGCAGTCAGTTTATCAGCAGCCAGTTTGTCAGCAGTCAGTTTGTCAGCAGTCAGCAGTCAGTTTGTCAGTAGTCAGTTTATCAGCAGCCAGTTTGTCAGCAGTCAGTTTGTCAGCAGTCAGTTTGTCAGCAGTCAGCAGTCAGTTTGTCAGCAGTCAGTTTATCAGCAGCCAGTTTGTCAGTAGTCAGTTTATCAGCAGTCAGTTTGTCAGTTTGTCAGCAGTCAGTTTATCAGCAGTCAGTTTGTCAGCAGTCAGCAGTCAGTTTGTCAGTAGTCAGTTTGTCAGCAGTCAGTTTGTCAGCAGTCAGTTTGTCAGTAGTCAGTTTATCAGCAGTCAGTTTGTCAGCAGTCAGTTTGTCAGCAGTCAGTTTGTCAGCAGTCAGTTTATCAGTAGTCAGTTTATCAGTAGTCAGTTTATCAGCAGTCAGTTTGTCAGCAGTCAGTTTGTCAGCAGTCAGTTTTTCAGCAGTCAGTTTGTCAGCAGTCAGTTTATCAGCAGCCAGTTTGTCAGCAGTCAGTTTGTCAGCAGTCAGTTTATCAGCAGCCAGTTTATCAGCAGTCAGTTTGTCAGCAGTCAGCAGTCAGTTTATCAGCAGTCAGTTTGTCAGCAGTCAGTTTGTCAGCAGTCAGTTTGTCAGCAGCCAGTTTGTCAGCAGTCAGTTTGTCAGCAGTCAGTTTGTCAGCAGCCAGTTTGTCAGCAGTCAGTTTGTCAGCAGTCAGTTTGTCAGCAGTCAGTTTGTCAGCAGTCAGCAGTCAGTTTGTCAGCAGTCAGTTTGTCAGCAGTCAGTTTGTCAGCAGTCAGTTTGTCAGCAGTCAGTTTGTCAGCAGCCAGTTTGTCAGCAGTCAGTTTGTCAGCAGTCAGTTTGTCAGCAGTCAGTTTGTCAGCAGTCAGTTTATCAGCAGTCAGTTTGTCAGTTTGTCAGCAGTCAGTTTGTCAGCAGTCAGTTTGTCAGCAGTCAGTTTGTCAGCAGTCAGCAGTCAGTTTATCAGCAGTCAGCAGTCAGTTTGTCAGCAGTCAGTTTGTCAGCAGTCAGTTTATCAGCAGTCAGTTTGTCAGTTTGTCAGCAGTCAGTTTGTCAGCAGTCAGTTTATCAGCAGTCAGCAGTCAGTTTATCAGCAGTCAGCAGTCAGTTTGTCAGCAGTCAGCAGTCAGTTTGTCAGTTTGTCAGCAGTCAGTTTGTCAGCAGTCAGTTTGTCAGCAGTCAGTTTATCAGCAGTCAGCAGTCAGTTTATCAGCAGTCAGTTTATCAGCAGTCAGTTTGTCAGTTTGTCAGCAGTCAGTTTGTCAGCAGTCAGTTTGTCAGCAGTCAGTTTGTCAGCAGCCAGTTTGTCAGCAGTCAGTTTGTCAGCAGTCAGTTTGTCAGCAGCCAGTTTGTCAGCAGTCAGTTTATCAGCAGTCAGTTTGTCAGCAGTCAGTTTGTCAGCAGTCAGTTTGTCAGCAGCCAGTTTGTCAGCAGTCAGTTTGTCAGCAGCCAGTTTGTCAGCAGTCAGTTTATCAGCAGCCAGTTTATCAGCAGTCAGTTTGTCAGCAGTCAGCAGTCAGTTTATCAGCAGTCAGTTTGTCAGCAGTCAGTTTGTCAGCAGTCAGTTTGTCAGCAGCCAGTTTGTCAGCAGTCAGTTTGTCAGCAGTCAGTTTGTCAGCAGCCAGTTTGTCAGCAGTCAGTTTGTCAGCAGTCAGTTTGTCAGCAGTCAGTTTGTCAGCAGTCAGCAGTCAGTTTGTCAGCAGTCAGTTTGTCAGCAGTCAGTTTGTCAGCAGTCAGTTTGTCAGCAGTCAGTTTGTCAGCAGCCAGTTTGTCAGCAGTCAGTTTGTCAGCAGTCAGTTTGTCAGCAGTCAGTTTGTCAGCAGTCAGTTTGTCAGCAGTCAGTTTATCAGCAGTCAGTTTGTCAGTTTGTCAGCAGTCAGTTTGTCAGCAGTCAGTTTGTCAGCAGTCAGTTTGTCAGCAGTCAGCAGTCAGTTTATCAGCAGTCAGCAGTCAGTTTGTCAGCAGTCAGTTTGTCAGCAGTCAGTTTATCAGCAGTCAGTTTGTCAGTTTGTCAGCAGTCAGTTTGTCAGCAGTCAGTTTATCAGCAGTCAGCAGTCAGTTTATCAGCAGTCAGCAGTCAGTTTGTCAGCAGTCAGCAGTCAGTTTGTCAGTTTGTCAGCAGTCAGTTTGTCAGCAGTCAGTTTGTCAGCAGTCAGTTTATCAGCAGTCAGCAGTCAGTTTATCAGCAGTCAGTTTATCAGCAGTCAGTTTGTCAGTTTGTCAGCAGTCAGTTTGTCAGCAGTCAGTTTGTCAGCAGTCAGTTTGTCAGCAGCCAGTTTGTCAGCAGTCAGTTTGTCAGCAGTCAGTTTGTCAGCAGCCAGTTTGTCAGCAGTCAGTTTATCAGCAGTCAGTTTGTCAGTTTGTCAGTAGTCAGTTTGTCAGCAGCCAGTTTGTCAGCAGTCAGTTTGTCAGCAGCCAGTTTGTCAGCAGTCAGCAGTCAGTTTGTCAGCAGTCAGTTTATCAGCAGCCAGTTTGTCAGTAGTCAGTTTATCAGCAGTCAGTTTGTCAGTTTGTCAGCAGTCAGTTTATCAGCAGTCAGTTTGTCAGCAGTCAGCAGTCAGTTTGTCAGTAGTCAGTTTGTCAGCAGTCAGTTTGTCAGCAGTCAGTTTGTCAGTAGTCAGTTTATCAGCAGTCAGTTTGTCAGCAGTCAGTTTGTCAGCAGTCAGTTTGTCAGCAGTCAGTTTATCAGTAGTCAGTTTATCAGTAGTCAGTTTATCAGCAGTCAGTTTGTCAGCAGTCAGTTTGTCAGCAGTCAGTTTTTCAGCAGTCAGTTTGTCAGCAGTCAGTTTATCAGCAGCCAGTTTGTCAGCAGTCAGTTTGTCAGCAGTCAGTTTATCAGCAGCCAGTTTATCAGCAGTCAGTTTGTCAGCAGTCAGCAGTCAGTTTATCAGCAGTCAGTTTGTCAGCAGTCAGTTTGTCAGCAGTCAGTTTGTCAGCAGCCAGTTTGTCAGCAGTCAGTTTGTCAGCAGTCAGTTTGTCAGCAGCCAGTTTGTCAGCAGTCAGTTTGTCAGCAGTCAGTTTGTCAGCAGTCAGTTTGTCAGCAGTCAGCAGTCAGTTTGTCAGCAGTCAGTTTGTCAGCAGTCAGTTTGTCAGCAGTCAGTTTGTCAGCAGTCAGTTTGTCAGCAGCCAGTTTGTCAGCAGTCAGTTTGTCAGCAGTCAGTTTGTCAGCAGTCAGTTTGTCAGCAGTCAGTTTATCAGCAGTCAGTTTGTCAGTTTGTCAGCAGTCAGTTTGTCAGCAGTCAGTTTGTCAGCAGTCAGTTTGTCAGCAGTCAGCAGTCAGTTTATCAGCAGTCAGCAGTCAGTTTGTCAGCAGTCAGTTTGTCAGCAGTCAGTTTATCAGCAGTCAGTTTGTCAGTTTGTCAGCAGTCAGTTTGTCAGCAGTCAGTTTATCAGCAGTCAGCAGTCAGTTTATCAGCAGTCAGCAGTCAGTTTGTCAGCAGTCAGCAGTCAGTTTGTCAGTTTGTCAGCAGTCAGTTTGTCAGCAGTCAGTTTGTCAGCAGTCAGTTTATCAGCAGTCAGCAGTCAGTTTATCAGCAGTCAGTTTATCAGCAGTCAGTTTGTCAGTTTGTCAGCAGTCAGTTTGTCAGCAGTCAGTTTGTCAGCAGTCAGTTTGTCAGCAGCCAGTTTGTCAGCAGTCAGTTTGTCAGCAGTCAGTTTGTCAGCAGCCAGTTTGTCAGCAGTCAGTTTATCAGCAGTCAGTTTGTCAGCAGTCAGTTTGTCAGCAGTCAGTTTGTCAGCAGCCAGTTTGTCAGCAGTCAGTTTGTCAGCAGCCAGTTTGTCAGCAGTCAGTTTATCAGCAGCCAGTTTATCAGCAGTCAGTTTGTCAGCAGTCAGCAGTCAGTTTATCAGCAGTCAGTTTGTCAGCAGTCAGTTTGTCAGCAGTCAGTTTGTCAGCAGCCAGTTTGTCAGCAGTCAGTTTGTCAGCAGTCAGTTTGTCAGCAGCCAGTTTGTCAGCAGTCAGTTTGTCAGCAGTCAGTTTGTCAGCAGTCAGTTTGTCAGCAGTCAGCAGTCAGTTTGTCAGCAGTCAGTTTGTCAGCAGTCAGTTTGTCAGCAGTCAGTTTGTCAGCAGTCAGTTTGTCAGCAGCCAGTTTGTCAGCAGTCAGTTTGTCAGCAGTCAGTTTGTCAGCAGTCAGTTTGTCAGCAGTCAGTTTGTCAGCAGTCAGTTTATCAGCAGTCAGTTTGTCAGTTTGTCAGCAGTCAGTTTGTCAGCAGTCAGTTTGTCAGCAGTCAGTTTGTCAGCAGTCAGCAGTCAGTTTATCAGCAGTCAGCAGTCAGTTTGTCAGCAGTCAGTTTGTCAGCAGTCAGTTTATCAGCAGTCAGTTTGTCAGTTTGTCAGCAGTCAGTTTTCAGCAGTCAGTTTATCAGCAGTCAGCAGTCAGTTTATCAGCAGTCAGCAGTCAGTTTGTCAGCAGTCAGCAGTCAGTTTGTCAGTTTGTCAGCAGTCAGTTTGTCAGCAGTCAGTTTGTCAGCAGTCAGTTTATCAGCAGTCAGCAGTCAGTTTATCAGCAGTCAGTTTATCAGCAGTCAGTTTGTCAGTTTGTCAGCAGTCAGTTTGTCAGCAGTCAGTTTGTCAGCAGTCAGTTTGTCAGCAGCCAGTTTGTCAGCAGTCAGTTTGTCAGCAGTCAGTTTGTCAGCAGCCAGTTTGTCAGCAGTCAGTTTATCAGCAGTCAGTTTGTCAGCAGTCAGTTTGTCAGCAGTCAGTTTGTCAGCAGCCAGTTTGTCAGCAGTCAGTTTGTCAGCAGCCAGTTTGTCAGCAGTCAGTTTATCAGCAGTCAGTTTGTCAGCAGTCAGTTTGTCAGCAGTCAGTTTGTCAGCAGCCAGTTTGTCAGCAGTCAGTTTATCAGCAGCCAGTTTGTCAGCAGTCAGTTTATCAGCAGTCAGTTTGTCAGCAGTCAGTTTGTCAGCAGTCAGTTTGTCAGCAGTCAGTTTGTCAGCAGTCAGTTTGTCAGCAGTCAGTTTGTCAGCAGCCAGTTTATCAGCAGTCAGTTTGTCAGCAGTCAGTTTGTCAGCAGTCAGTTTATCAGCAGTCAGTTTGTCAGCAGTCAGTTTGTCAGCAGTCAGTTTGTCAGCAGTCAGTTTGTCAGCAGTCAGTTTGTCAGCAGTCAGTTTGTCAGCAGTCAGCAGTCAGTTTGTCAGCAGTCAGTTTGTCAGCAGTCAGCAGTCAGTTTGTCAGCAGTCAGTTTGTCAGCAGTCAGCAGTCAGTTTATCAGCAGCCAGTTTATCAGCAGTCAGTTTGTCAGCAGTCAGTTTGTCAGCAGTCAGTTTGTCAGCAGTCAGTTTGTCAGCAGTCAGCAGTCAGTTTGTCAGCAGTCAGTTTGTCAGCAGCCAGTTTATCAGCAGTCAGTTTGTCAGCAGTCAGTTTGTCAGCAGTCAGTTTGTCAGCAGTCAGTTTGTCAGCAGTCAGTTTATCAGCAGTCAGTTTGTCAGTTTGTCAGCAGTCAGTTTGTCAGCAGTCAGTTTGTCAGCAGTCAGTTTGTCAGCAGTCAGTTTGTCAGCAGTCAGTTTGTCAGTTTGTCAGCAGTCAGTTTGTCAGCAGTCAGTTTGTCAGCAGTCAGTTTATCAGCAGTCATTTTGTCAGCAGTCAGTTTGTCAGCAGTCAGTTTGTCAGCAGTCAGTTTGTCAGTTTATCAGCAGTCAGTTTGTCAGCAGTCAGTTTATCAGCAGTCAGTTTGTCAGCAGTCAGCAGTCAGTTTGTCAGCAGTCAGTTTGTCAGCAGTCAGTTTGTCAGCAGTCAGTTTGTCAGCAGTCAGTTTGTCAGCAGTCAGTTTGTCAGCAGTCAGTTTGTCAGTTTGTCAGCAGTCAGTTTGTCAGCAGTCAGTTTATCAGCAGTCAGTTTGTCAGCAGTCAGTTTGTCAGCAGTCAGCAGCCAGTTTGTCAGCAGTCAGTTTGTCAGCAGTCAGTTTGTCAGCAGTCAGTTTGTCAGCAGTCAGTTTGTCAGTTTGTCAGCAGTCAGTTTGTCAGCAGTCAGTTTGTCAGCAGTCAGTTTGTCAGCAGTCAGTTTGTCAGCAGTCAGTTTATCAGCAGTCAGTTTGTCAGCAGTCAGTTTATCAGCAGTCAGTTTATCAGCAGCCAGTTTGTCAGCAGTCAGTTTGTCAGCAGTCAGCAGTCAGTTTGTCAGTAGTCAGTTTGTCAGCAGTCAGTTTGTCAGCAGTCAGTTTGTCAGCAGTCAGTTTGTCAGCAGTCAGTTTGTCAGTTTATCAGCAGTCAGTTTGTCAGCAGTCAGTTTATCAGCAGTCAGTTTGTCAGCAGTCAGCAGTCAGTTTGTCAGCAGTCAGTTTTTCAGCAGTCAGTTTGTCAGCAGTCAGTTTATCAGCAGCCAGTTTGTCAGCAGTCAGTTTGTCAGCAGTCAGTTTATCAGCAGCCAGTTTGTCAGCAGTCAGTTTGTCAGCAGTCAGCAGTCAGTTTGTCAGTAGTCAGTTTATCAGCAGCCAGTTTGTCAGCAGTCAGTTTGTCAGCAGTCAGTTTGTCAGCAGTCAGCAGTCAGTTTGTCAGCAGTCAGTTTATCAGCAGCCAGTTTGTCAGTAGTCAGTTTATCAGCAGTCAGTTTGTCAGTTTGTCAGCAGTCAGTTTATCAGCAGTCAGTTTGTCAGCAGTCAGCAGTCAGTTTGTCAGTAGTCAGTTTGTCAGCAGTCAGTTTGTCAGCAGTCAGTTTGTCAGTAGTCAGTTTATCAGCAGTCAGTTTGTCAGCAGTCAGTTTGTCAGCAGTCAGTTTGTCAGCAGTCAGTTTATCAGTAGTCAGTTTATCAGTAGTCAGTTTATCAGCAGTCAGTTTGTCAGCAGTCAGTTTGTCAGCAGTCAGTTTTTCAGCAGTCAGTTTGTCAGCAGTCAGTTTATCAGCAGCCAGTTTGTCAGCAGTCAGTTTGTCAGCAGTCAGTTTATCAGCAGCCAGTTTATCAGCAGTCAGTTTGTCAGCAGTCAGCAGTCAGTTTATCAGCAGTCAGTTTGTCAGCAGTCAGTTTGTCAGCAGTCAGTTTGTCAGCAGCCAGTTTGTCAGCAGTCAGTTTGTCAGCAGTCAGTTTGTCAGCAGCCAGTTTGTCAGCAGTCAGTTTGTCAGCAGTCAGTTTGTCAGCAGTCAGTTTGTCAGCAGTCAGCAGTCAGTTTGTCAGCAGTCAGTTTGTCAGCAGTCAGTTTGTCAGCAGTCAGTTTGTCAGCAGTCAGTTTGTCAGCAGCCAGTTTGTCAGCAGTCAGTTTGTCAGCAGTCAGTTTGTCAGCAGTCAGTTTGTCAGCAGTCAGCAGTCAGTTTGTCAGCAGTCAGTTTGTCAGCAGTCAGTTTGTCAGCAGTCAGTTTGTCAGCAGACAGTTTGTCAGCAGCCAGTTTGTCAGCAGTCAGTTTGTCAGGAGTCAGTTTGTCAGTAGTCAGTTTGTCAGCAGTCAGTTTGTCAGCAGCCAGTTTGTCAGCAGTCAGTTTGTCAGCAGCCAGTTTGTCAGCAGTCAGTTTGTCAGCAGCCAGTTTGTCAGCAGTCAGTTTGTCAGCAGTCAGTTTGTCAGCAGTCAGTTTGTCAGCAGCCAGTTTGTCAGTAGTCAGTTTGTCAGTTTATCAGCAGTCAGTTTGTCAGCAGTCAGTTTGTCAGCAGTCAGTTTGTCAGCAGCCAGTTTGTCAGTAGTCAGTTTGTCAGTTTATCAGCAGTCAGTTTGTCAGCAGTCAATTTGTCAGCAGCCAGTTTGTCAGCAGTCAGTTTGTCAGCAGCCAGTTTGTCAGTAGTCAGTTTGTCAGTTTATCAGCAGTCAGTTTGTCAGCAGTCAGTTTGTCAGCAGCCAGTTTGTCAGCAGTCAGTTTGTCAGCAGCCAGTTTGTCAGCAGTCAGTTTGTCAGCAGTCAGTTTGTCAGTTTGTCAGCAGCCAGTTTGTCAGCAGCCAGTTTGTCAGCAGTCAGTTTATCAGCAGTCAGTTTGTCAGCAGTCAGTTTGTCAGCAGTCAGCAGTCAGTTTATCAGCAGTCAGCAGTCAGTTTGTCAGCAGTCAGTTTATCAGCAGCCAGTTTGTCAGCAGTCAGTTTGTCAGCAGTCAGTTTATCAGTAGTCAGTTTATCAGTAGTCAGTTTATCAGCAGCCAGTTTATCAGCAGTCAGTTTGTCAGCAGTCAGTTTATCAGCAGTCAGTTTATCAGCAGTCAGTTTGTCAGCAGTCAGTTTGTCAGCAGTCAGTTTGTCAGCAGTCAGTTTGTCAGCAGCCAGTTTGTCAGTAGTCAGTTTGTCAGTTTATCAGCAGTCAGTTTGTCAGCAGTCAGTTTGTCAGCAGCCAGTTTATCAGCAGTCAGTTTGTCAGCAGTCAGTTTATCAGCAGTCAGTTTGTCAGCAGTCAGTTTGTCAGCAGTCAGTTGGTCAGCAGTCAGTTTGTCAGCAGTCAGTTTGTCAGCAGTCAGTTTATCAGCAGTCAGTTTGTCAGCAGTCAGTTTATCAGTAGTCAGTTTATCAGTAGTCAGTTTATCAGCAGCCAGTTTATCAGCAGTCAGTTTGTCAGCAGTCAGTTTATCAGCAGTCAGTTTATCAGCAGTCAGTTTGTCAGCAGTCAGTTTGTCAGCAGTCAGTTTGTCAGCAGTCAGTTTGTCAGCAGCCAGTTTGTCAGTAGTCAGTTTGTCAGTTTATCAGCAGTCAGTTTGTCAGCAGTCAGTTTGTCAGCAGTCAGTTTGTCAGCAGTCAGTTTATCAGCAGTCAGTTTATCAGCAGTCAGTTTGTCAGCAGTCAGTTTATCAGCAGTCAGTTTGTCAGCAGTCAGTTTGTCAGCAGTCAGTTTGTCAGCAGTCAGTTTGTCAGCAGTCAGTTTGTCAGCAGTCAGTTTATCAGCAGTCAGTTTGTCAGCAGTCAGTTTGTCAGCAGTCAGTTTGTCAGCAGTCAGTTTGTCAGCAGTCAGTTTGTCAGCAGCCAGTTTGTCAGCAGTCAGTTTGTCAGCAGTCAGTTTGTCAGCAGCCAGTTTGTCAGTAGTCAGTTTGTCAGTTTATCAGCAGTCAGTTTGTCAGCAGTCAGTTTGTCAGCAGCCAGTTTATCAGCAGTCAGTTTGTCAGCAGTCAGTTTATCAGCAGTCAGTTTGTCAGCAGTCAGTTTGTCAGCAGTCAGTTTGTCAGCAGTCAGTTTGTCAGCAGTCAGTTTGTCAGCAGCCAGTTTGTCAGTTTATCAGCAGTCAGTTTATCAGCAGTCAGTTTGTCAGCAGTCAGTTTGTCAGCAGCCAGTTTATCAGCAGTCAGTTTGTCAGCAGTCAGTTTGTCAGCAGTCAGTTTGTCAGCAGCCAGTTTGTCAGCAGCCAGTTTGTCAGCAGTCAGTTTGTCAGCAGTCAGTTTGTCAGCAGCCAGTTTGTCAGTAGTCAGTTTGTCAGTTTATCAGCAGTCAGTTTGTCAGCAGTCAGTTTGTCAGCAGCCAGTTTGTCAGCAGTCAGTTTGTCAGCAGCCAGTTTGTCAGCAGTCAGTTTGTCAGCAGTCAGTTTGTCAGTTTGTCAGCAGCCAGTTTGTCAGCAGCCAGTTTGTCAGCAGTCAGTTTATCAGCAGTCAGTTTGTCAGCAGCCAGTTTGTCAGCAGTCAGTTTATCAGCAGCCAGTTTGTCAGCAGTCAGTTTGTCAGCAGTCAGTTTGTCAGCAGCCAGTTTATCAGCAGTCAGTTTGTCAGCAGCCAGTTTGTCAGCAGTCAGTTTGTCAGCAGTCAGTTTGTCAGCAGCCAGTTTGTCAGCAGCCAGTTTGTCAGCAGCCAGTTTGGCAGCAGTCAGTTTGTCAGCAGTCAGCAGTCAGTTTGTCAGCAGCCAGTTTGTCAGCAGCCAGTTTATCAGCAGTCAGTTTGTCAGCAGCCAGTTTGTCAGCAGTCAGTTTGTCAGCAGTCAGTTTGTCAGCAGTCAGCAGTCAGTTTGTCAGCAGTCAGTTTGTCAGTTGACACGTTAGTCCCGCCCATCCCCCCTCTCCGCAGAAGCTGTCGCAGCGCCGCCGAAGCCTGCAGAGCCTGCTGGCGCTGAACCGCCTCTCCCCGGCTACCGGCGACCGAATGGCCGCCCTGGTCGAGCGCGACATGGTCAGCTCGGACGAAGAGGAGCCGGACGGCTGCCTGTACGTGAAACTGCTGCCCTGGGAGACGCTGGAATCGGCCAGGCTGAAGTCAATCCTAGACGGCCACTTTGCCGAAGAATTATCCGACGAACGCGAGAAAGCTGAGCTGGCCAGAGTCAGGCGGCATCCCGGATACGTGAGCAGCAGGCGGGCTCCGGTGGATGCTCCTGACTGGGCCGTGGACCGGTCCGAGAGCGCCAGCGCCGCGGCTGTGGCTGCCGCCGCCGCCGCCCATCACGCCGAGGCGGCCACCGCGCCGGCCTGGGCCCGACCGGCGGATCCGGACGATCTGAACGGCTGCGCCGAGGACGACGATGACGAAGATATTATTGATGAAGCGTCTAGATTAGAGGCTGGATCTATCCTTGGATGAGCTGCATCCATGGGTCTCTAATTAGAGACACCTTAGTTACAAGGTGCTGCAAATTTACCTAGTTTAACAGTTTACATGCTGGGTCAAGTGTAGATTTATGTAATAATATATTATTTTGCATTTTATTGTCTGTGCGTCTTTTTCTCTGACAATGCCCCCTCTGCCACCAGTCGAAAGTTAACCGAACCCGAGTTGCTATGCGCAGTTTTTTTTGTGTGAATGTTTCATAATAATACTGCTCTGCTAGAGTTCAAATTTTGGCTAGATTAGCAATCCATTACAGTTTTTTGGCTAGATTAGCAACCCATTACCATTTTTGGCTAGATTAGCAATCCATTACAGTTTCTTTGGCTAGATTAGCAATCCATTACAGTTTTTTGGCTAGATTAGCAATCCATTACAGTTTCTTTGGCTAGATTAGCAATCCATTACAGTTTTTTGGCTAGATTAGCAATCCATTACAGTTTTTTGGCTAGATTAGCAATCCATTACAGTTTTTTGGCTAGATTAGCAATCCATTACAGTTTTTTGGCTAGATTAGCAATCCATTACAGTTTTTTGGCTAGATTAGCAATCCATTACAGTTTTTTGGCTAGATTAGCAATCCATTACAGTTTTTTGGCTAGATTAGCAATCCATTACAGTTTTTGGCTAGATTAGCAATCTATTACAGTTTTTTGACTGAGATTAGCAATCCATTACTGACTAGCTTACACAGAAAGTTC
The DNA here is from genome assembly GCA_002269645.1 of Macrostomum lignano. Taxonomy (NCBI): domain Eukaryota; kingdom Metazoa; phylum Platyhelminthes; family Macrostomidae; genus Macrostomum; species Macrostomum lignano. The sequence goes on along the minus strand of NIVC01002502.1, from coordinate 102,277 downwards.
CTTTTAGTTTCTGTATTCCCGGGAAACGTTTCAATACTGTAAAAATGTACTTTGTTCACTATGTCCAATGCTGTCAGGTATGTACTTTTACTGCTGCATACAGTTTTAATTTTTACAGCGATTTCTTATTGGCTCGTTTTAATTAAAAATCAGTTTTCATAATTTCCGGAAACTATGATTGTGTCTGCGCCTTACTACTGTTTGCACTTTCATTAGTTTGCACTTTTGTGGTAATTTGGCTTAGGTACCTAATCTGACCCACTGAGGCATTGGGGGGGCAGTGACCCACTGAAGCATTAGAGGGGGGGGGGCAGTGACCCAGCATTGGTGGGGCAGTGATCCACTGAAGTATTGGTGGGGCAGTGATCCACTGAAGTATTGGTGGGGCAGTGATCCACTGAAGTATTGGGGGGGGGCAGTGATCCACTGAAGTATTGGGGGGCAGTGACCCACTGAAGTATTGGGGGGGGCAGTGATCCACTGAAGTATTGGGGGGGAGCAGTGATCCACTGAAGTATTGGGGGGCAGTGATCCACTGAAGAATTGGGGGGGCAGTGATCCACCGAAGTATTGAGGGGGGCAGTGATCCACTGAAGTATTGGGGGGGGGCAGTGACCCACTGAAGTATTGGGGGGGCAGTGACCCACTGAAGTATTGAGGGGGGGCAGTGACTCACTGAAGTATTGGGGGGGCAGTGACTCACTGAAGTATTGGGGGCAGTGACTCACTGAAGTATTGGGGGGGCAGTGACTCACTGAAGTATTGGGGGGGGGCAGTGACCCAATGAAGTATTAGGGGGGGGGCAGTGACTCACTGAAGTATTGGGGGGGCAGTGACTCACTGAAGTATTGGGGTGTGGGGTACTGTTTTCTGGTTTCTAATGAGCTTCTGTGTATTCTGTCATTAATTTTTCATCACGTTACTTTTGTATAGTTAATTTCTAATAAAAATCGTAGTAATCGATAGGTTTGTATTCGTTTTATATTCTACTATTATTATATCTAAGCCAGAAATTCATTATGCCTTTAAACGTGCAGGTAAGGCTGATCTATACTTGCATGACAATGAAGTTCACTTTGCAACCATTAGCTTTTTATATACACTTATTGCTGTGACGTCATATTGTGCTTATCTGATGGCCCTTCCTGTATGCCCTATCTTTTACGCTTATATATAAATTCAATATAATTGTTAATTGTTAATTGCTTGAGTGAATTCTTTTCTATTAAACCAAGCCAGTCTTATATAATAGCCTGTCCAAATGTGCTTGCACATTTACTGTACATAGGCCTGCAACTTCCATGCCTTGCACCATTACTCACTTGAGTCCTTGACTGCCCGATTAAATTTGTCCACAGTCTGACTTGTTCATGATTTACAATTCACATTGGCTTCTGCTTTTAATCTTTTATCATTCGCTTCAGGTTTTTCTAAACATATTTCTGATTGAAAGGCAGACGGGCAGACAGACACACGGACAGACAGACAGACAGACAGACTGGCGGACAGACAGACAGACAGACAGACAGACTGGCGGACAGACAGACAGACAGACAGACAGACTGGCGGACAGACAGACAGACAGACAGACTGGCGGACAGACAGACAGACACGCAGGCAGACAGACAGAAAGACAGACAGACAGACAGACAGACAGACACGCAGGCAGACAGACAGACAGACAGACAGACAGACAGACAGACAGACAGACAGACACGCAGGCAGACAGACAGAAAGACAGACAGACAGACAGACAGACAGACAGACAGACAGACAGACACGCAGGCAGACAGACAGACAGGCAGGCTGGCTGGCTGGCAGGCAGGCAGGCAGACAGACACGCAGGCAGACAGACAGGCAGGCAGGCAGGCAGGCTGGCAGGCAGACAGGCTGGCAGGCAGGCTGGCAGGCAGACAGACAGGCAGACAGACAGACAGAACAAAAGAACATCTTGCCAGAATTGAAGTCTTCTCTCCTTCACCCGTTGCAGCAAATTGCCTATTCAGCACCGTCCTACCGACGGAATAAACTCGAATAAATAGCAAATTCCTCGCACAGTTACATCGTTAAATTCCAAGCTTTTCATTGGCATGGCGTCAGCTACTTTTTCTATGCCCTCGCAGCCGCTCAGAGGGGGCGGCGGGGGCAGCGGTGGCGGCGGAACGTTCTCGCCGCTAACCATGTTCGAGTGCACAATATCCAGCGCCACTATGCTTATTGATAACATGGCAGTGCGCGACCTGCTGCTGGCATTCCGCATTGTGGCGCAGCTGAACGGCCACCTCATGGAAGTGCTGGATCCTGCTGTGCAGCGGCTGGCGAGCGTGGCCGACGAGCACGCCTTGGTAAGAGAGGCGCTATTGCAGTAATGCGCAATCTGGGATGAGTTCAATATTGATTGGAGGGTTGGCAGTGTGTCCTGAGGCTTGGCAGTGTGTCCTGAGGGTTGGCAGTGTGTCCTGAGAGTTGGCAGTGTGTCCTGAGGGTTGGCAGCGTGTCCTGAGAGTTGGCAGTGTGTCCTGAGGGTTGGCAGCGTGTCCTTAGGGTTGGCAGCGTGTGCTTAGGGTTGGCAGTGTGTCCTTAGGGTTGGCAGCGTGTCCTTAGGGTTGGCAGCGTGTCCTTAGGGTTGGCAGCGTGTCCTTAGGGTTGGCAGTGTGTCCTGAGGGTTGGCAGTGTGTCCTGAGGGTTGGCAGTGTGTCCTGAGGGTTGGCAGCGTGTCCTGAGGGTTGGCAGCGTGTCCTTAGGGTTGGCAGCGTGTCCTTAGGGTTGGCAGTGTGTCCTGAGGGTTGGCAGCGTGTCCTTAGGGTTGGCAGCGTGTCCTTAGGGTTGGCAGTGTGTCCTTAGGGTTGGCAGCGTGTCCTTAGGGTTGGCAGCGTGTCCTGAGGGTTGGCAGCGTGTCCTGAGGGTTGGCAGTGTGTCCTGAGGGTTGGCAGTGTGTCCTGAGGGTTGGCAGTGTGTCCTGAGGGTTGGTTGCGTGTCCTTAGGGTTGGCAGCGTTTCCTTAGGGTTGGCAGCGTGTCCTTAGGGTTGGCAGTGTGTCCTTAGGGTTGGCAGCGTGTCCTTAGGCTTGGCAGTGTGTCCTGAGATTTGGCAGTGTGTCCCGAGGTTCGCACGCTACTGAGAAATCTCGCACCTACTATTAGTAGCATAAATGCAGTTGATTGTCAATCTCCATTCAACCTCTGCACCTTTCAGTGCCCGCCGCCTCCACCTGCCTTTGCTGATTCGTCGAGCACCTCGTCGAAGCCGGACAAAGCGGAGAAGCTGCTCATGCAGCAGCAGCAACAGCAGCAGCAGTTCTCTCAGCCGGCGACATCAATGAAACTGGAGGCTTCAACGGCCGATTCCGACGACGACTGCGTGCTGATGGAGACGGACTTCATGCTGGATCAGTCTGGCCTCGGAGGCAGCAGGCTGGGCGGCGGTCGCTCCCAGCAGGTGCTGATGGGCGCCGGCTCGTCTGGCCTGGCTGGCGACGACTCCGCACTCATGGGCGGCAGCGGCGGCGCCGGCAGCGGCGGTGTCGGCGAGCTGTCCAACGAGTGGAAAAGCGTGCTCAGGCGGGCCTATCGAGTGCTCAAAGACGAGACTGGCAGCAACGTATTCGACTTTGCCCTGCCCTATTCGGCCAAGGCCAATGTGCAGGCGGCCAATCGGGTGATTGACAAGGCGCTGATGCTTGGCCGCGAGCGGCCGGCCAATCTGCAAGCCTGGCGCAGTGAGAATTTTCTAGCATTTTATTGAAATAAAACTACTTAGTATCAGTAGTACAATTTGCGTATTTAGTTAAAAACTAGAAATGATACGAGTATTATAAAAGGGCGTTGCAGGGCCATCGCAAAGATGTGTGTTTGTGCATATTTAATGAGCTAAATATTAATTAGGCTAGCAAGGCGGGATTCGAACAATATTATTTGGCTTCGTTTCTCAACGTCTGGACAGAAAATTGTCCCCTCATTTTCTAGTATGTTAATAATTAACTAATTAACTCAAACTAACTGCTTTTCACTTAAAAAAGTAAATGCTAATCAGAGCTTTAATGTTGATCCAATTTCGCCTGGAAAGTCTATCGTCAATAATTTAGGATAATTAATGGAAACCCACATTATCATGATATGAATAATCATGTTGCAACTGATGGCAGACAGCGCACTGAAGAACTACCTGAGAGTGTACTACAAGTCTACTCTAAAGCCTACTTATAAAAGATTCGAAGACGCCGCCAGAATGGCCGGTATAATGACGCTCTCCGTGGTAAGGATGAGGGAACCATAGGCAACATATCTGTCAAAGTCACATTGGAACTCAATAGGAATCATTGGAGAGCTATGATATTTTTATATTGTACAAGCTTAAACGACTCACATGAGCTTTTGGAGATGAAGCGCCGTACTAGCTTGTCCGAAGATTTTGATTGGTTTGCCGAATTTCGATGCGGTAAGCAAAGTCCGGATGATGAGGGGCGCAGCTTCCTGTTCGGGCCTTGGTTTAGGATGACACCTGAGTCACTGCGGCCTGGATAGAAGCTGAGATGGGCATCTGATCGGGATCCATCCGGCTGATCTGTGCTCAATGCTCAACCTGAGCAAGATTTCTGCACGCTGGGTGCCCATCAGCTGGTTATTAAGAGATTCAACTCAATTTTACCTTCAATTTGGCTACTAAATCAAATATGCCAATGGTCAAGCCAGTACAAGCCAAGTGCACTGCAGCTCCTTTGCGCTAGTTAAGCTTTTAAATTGGCAATACTTAACGAACTGAATAATAACATTTTCGTATTATTTTGATCTTACAACTCGTATTGTAGCCATGATCGGGCGGTACTTCAAGGCCTACTATTACAGCGTATTAAAGAGAGATCACAATATTAAGTCGGTGAAAAATGGCAACACAAAAATTATTAAACAGTTATTGGTAAATCAATTAAATTTGTTTGCTGCTTTTTATTAACTGTTTTCTGAATTCCTCCCCGAGTTGAGGGCAAAAAACTCACTAGTGCCTCTGAGGCGATTCTTATGACTTTTTAACAACTCAAACACTGCAATGCGGCGGAGAGGCAGCGAAATGAAGCCTTAGAGACTTACGAGTAAAAGCATAAGGATTTAGCTTTCATAATAATTATCAGCAAATCAATTGTGCCGAAATCAATACTTGCAGCCTCTTGTCATCGTTACCTAAAGCCGCATTACTCTAAGAATTTGCGCTATCCCTACCAGCGCCGTTTGAGACCGAATTTTAGCATATCAGCCACTCTTGTGAGTTACAAAACACTTAAGATTATTATAAGTCTCTTGAGCATCTGTCGCATATCTTGGCCTTGCAACAACTCCAATTCTTGTGTTATATTTCATTCGTGTATATTAAAACTACAGATTTATGAATTGTATTTTTGTAAAAAAATACTTGAAATTGTAGCCAGTTCCTTCAAATATCTTCGCATTTGGTATACGCAATTTTTGAAGCGCAGCTTCAAAGCCAAGACCGATAAATGCAAGATCTCCTCTCTTATCAGCCTGCAGACTGTGAGTATTGGTGGTCTGTTCATCAGCCCATCATAAGACCACCCCACGAATCATAAGCAGACCACCCCAGATCTCGTCCCCCGCGATGTACATCAGCCCAAGAATCATAAACGACCACCCCCAGATCTCATCCCCCGCAATGTGTACATCAGTTCACAAACATAAGCAACCATCCCTAATCCCCATCCAAAATGCACGCTTTTACGCAAATGAATTTTTATTACCATTTTTATTTATAGGCTGCAAGACATTTTTTGCATTAATGCTCTACGTGACTAGTTTGTTGTATTGTTCCATTTTTGCGATGGGTCCTTTATATACCTTTCTAATAAGTAGTATAGGTTGATTATTTCTTAAAGCAACTGAACTTTCTAGTGCAATTTCCAATATTTATACATGTTTCAGCTGTTTCGCAAAAATATTTGCGAAATTGGTACAGTCAAAATCTTAGACGCGACTATAATGCCAAGGCTAGGCAGTCTAAGCTCAATTCGTTAATCTTCGTGCAGACTGTGAGTCTCTGGGGGTCTTCTAAATTCATGTTTGTCCCTCATTTTAGCCTCAATGTACACTCTATTCCGGCCAGCCCCCCCCCCAGCATCAATGTACACTTCTTTCCGACCAGCCCCCCTAGCCTCAATGTACACTTCTTTCCGACCAGCCCACCTAGCCTCAATGTACACTCTATTCCGGCCAGCCCCGCCCCCCCCTAGCCTCAATGTACACTTCTTTCCGGCCAGCCCACCTAGCCTCAATGTACACTATTCCGACCAGCTCCCCTAGCCTCAATGTGCACTATTCCGATCAGCTCCTACTAGCCTCAATGTACACTATTCCGATCAGCTCCTACTAGCCTCAATGTACACTATTCCGACCAGCTCCCCTAGCCTCAATGTACAGTATTCCGATCAGCTCCCCTAGCCTCAATGTACACTATTCCGACCAGCTCCCCTAGCCTCAATGTACACTATTCCGACCAGCTCCCCTAGCCTCAATGTACACTATTCCGACCAGCTCCCCTAGCCTCAATGTACACTATTCCGACCAGCTCCCCTAGCCTCAATGTACACTATTCCGATCAGCTCCTACTAGCCTCCATGTACACTATTCCGACCAGCTCCCCTAGCCTCAATGTACACTATTCCGATCAGCTCCTACTAGTCTCAATGTACAGTATTCCGATCAGCTCCTACTAGCCTCAATGTACACTATTACGACCAGCTCCCCTAGCCTCAATGTACAGTATTCCGATCAGCTCCTACTAGCCTCAATGTACACTATTCCGACCAGCTCCTACTAGCCTCAATGTACACTATTCCGACCAGCTCCCCTAGCCTCAATGTACACTATTCCGACCAGCTCCCCTAGCCTCAATGTACACTATTCCGACCAGCTCCTACTAGCCTCAATGTACACTATTCCGACCAGCTCCCCTAGCCTCAATGTACACTCTATTCCGGCCAGCCCCCTAGCCTCAATGTACACTTCTTTCCGGCCAGCCCCCCCCCCCTAGCCTCAATGTACACTTCTTTCCGACCAGCCCACCTAGCCTCAATGTACATACACTCTATTCCGGCCAGCCCCCACTAGCCTCAATGTACACTATTCCGACCAGCTCCTACTAGCCTCAAGGTAAATAAGTCACTCCTGGCTTGAATATGCACTCGATGTGTACTCGTACGGATCGTTTGATACCATTCAATTCAGAAATATGAATAGTTAATAAGGCTCCACAATTAATTGCGATGATTCGGCAACCGGTTTGAAACCTTTCAATTGATATTTCTATTCCTTCAAATTATCCATACCATGATGCCTGACAATATTTTTACAGCAGTGTCTATGAAATACCTGCGCAGTTGGTACACGCAGCGTTATAGGCGTGATTTTCTTGCCAAAGCTAGGCAGTCCAAGTTTAATTCGTTATTAAAAGTACAAATTGTGAGTTAGCTTGGGGCGCTTCACCTTCAGGCCTTCATCCTTGCACCTTCAGGCCTTCATCCTCACAACTTCAGGACTTTTTTCTCATACCTTCAGGCCTTTGTTCTCACACCTTCAGGCCTTCATTCTCACACACATTCAAACCTTCATCCTCACACCTTCAGGCCTTCGTTCTCACACACCAGGCCTTTATTCTCACACACCAGGTCTTTATCCTCACACCTTCAGTTCTTCATTCTCACCTTCAGGCCTTTATTCTCACCTTCAGGCCTTCATTCTCACCTTCAGGCCTTCATCTCACCTTCAGGCCTTCATTCTCACACCTTCAGGCCTTCATTCTCACACCAGGCTTTTATCCTCACACCTTCAGTTCTTCATTCTCACCTTCGAGCCTTTATTCTGACACCTTCAGGCTTTCATTATCACACACCAGGCCTTTATCCTCACACCTTCAGGCTTTCATTCTCACACACCAGGCCTTCATTCTCACCTTCATGCCTTCATTCTCACACACCTTCAGGCCTTCATACTCACACACCTTCAGGCCTTCATTCTCACACACCTTCAGGCCTTCATACTCACACACCTTCTGGCCTTCATTCTCACACATTCAGGCCAGCCCCCATTCTCACCCGCCCGCCTGTCCCAACTCCCCCACCCACGCAGAAGCTGAACCGTCGCCAGAAAAGCTACGAGGCAATCAAGGACAGCCTGGATGAGCAGTCTCGGCAGCGCTACCAGAGCGTGCTAACCAGAGACTACACCAGCTCGGATGAGGAGACCGGGGCGGACTTGGACTCAGCTGAGACCGCCCGAGTTCGCTGCTTGGCCTGGGAGAGCGCCGAATTGCGCAGCGTCAAGCAGCATCTTGACGGCGTGTTTGTCGAACAGCTGGCCGACGAGAAGCAGCGCGCCGAGCTGCAGCGGCTTCAGCGAAATCTCGCCTGCCAGTCCGAGCGGCCGCCGCCGCCAGACTGCGCGCCGTGGGCCCGGGACCCGGCCTGGGCGCCTGCGGGAGCCCAGCAGGACTATAGCGGGGACGGGCAGTAGCTTTGAACTCTTTAATTAGATTATTGAGCCTGCCGATATGTTGCGTAAATAACTTTATAAGTGTGGTCATCGAAATTGTACAATGAGGAGCTTCCTAAACTAAAAGATCGTTGTAGCAATGATGAATTAAATTAATATTGAATAAAATTATTGCAGCTCCATTACTATAGATGTGCAAAAGTTGAAGATAACTACCGATATGTTGCGTAGATAAATTTACGCAATAATAAGGTTATCGAAGCTGTACAATGAGGAACAATAATAACACATCGAAAATAATTTATTACGGATTTAGATAAGTTGAAGATATGCCGATATGTTACGTAAAACCTTTTTTAATTTTTGCAAGTAGTCAGTGATGATGATTGCAAAGGGGCACATCCGTATTTTAATTTAAACATTTAATTTGAAAAATAATAAATTGAATGCTTACTTCCTACTTAAAGTAGCCTTCGATACAGGCTAGTCTAATAATATTATAATCTCTAGTGTTTTCTATTATTAGTAGCCAGCAATGCTTTTAATTTTTTTATTTGCACAATTTTTATGCATTGTCCCACCTCCCCATCAGAATACCGACATCAGCTGTTCCGCACTTTGAACTCGACAATGATCTTCAATCCGGTTCATCTAAACTCAGCATGTGTTATTTCGTTAATTCAGAACTGGATTTTACTTGTAATCATTCTTATGCTAAACAGTTAACACAATGCATCCTACTCGTAAATAAACATCTAAGATATAACCTACCTACTTTACTGACCAAAGTAGCAGGTTAAACATTTAAGCTGTTCATTTTGATCACCTTGTGTACCTCTGCCTAACCTGTATTTGGCAGAATTTCTTGGCTTTTGTTTGTAAGTATGACTAATTTGAATGTTCAATTCAATTACTGTTTGCATTTTCATCGTTTATCTTGTCAACAATACTTGCATTGTCAATTTGACATTTCACAAACAGAATGACAAATACACCCAGTCACATTCGTAACTCTCCGTTTCTGTTGCCAAGTTCAGTGATGGCACTTTTAACTGTTATTTTTCTGAGCAGGGTTTCTATTTGTTTGATGTTTTTAAGAGATTGTTGTACTAACGTAGGCTAAACTGTCTGTCTGTCTGTCTGTCTGTCTGTCTGTGTGTGTGTGTCTGTCTGTCTGTCTGTCTGTCTGTCTGTCTGTGTGTCTGTCTGTCTGTGTGTCTGTCTGTCTGTCTGCCTTGTGTCTGTCTGTCTGTCTGTCTGCCTGCCTGTCTGTATGTCTGTCTGTATGTCTGTCTGTCTGTCTGTATGTCTTGTATGTCTGTATGTCTGTCTGTCTGTCTGTCTGTCTGTCTGTCTGTCTGTCTGTCTGTGTGTCTGTCTATCGTCTGTCTGTCTGTCTGCCTTGTGTCTGTCTGTCTGTCTGTCTGTCTCTATCTAGTGTCTGTTTGTGTCTGTCTGTCTGTCCGTCTTAGTGTCTGTCTGTCTGTCTTTACAGCAAATCTAATTCAGCTGTCCATAGCTGTCAACTATGGCCATATATGTCCATCCATCACTTGTCACTGGCCCCGTTCGCCCCACAGCCGAGCAGTGTCTCACAGCCAGCATGGCCGCAGCAGTTCAATCGCCTTCTGCAATGCTAAACCAGTCGGCCGCGTCGGGCGGCGTGGGCTTCTCAGCCCTGACCCTGTTCGAGTCCACCCTGCTCAACGCGGGCATGCTGCTGGAGAGCATGCCCCTAGAAGACCTGGTGTCCGCAATGCGTCTGGTACAGAATCTGCAGCACCAGCTGGTTGACGTCATGCACCCGTCAGCCTGCCAGCTGCGTCATCAGCTCGACGAAGCCAATCGTCAACTAACGTTGCTACACGATCGGGCCGCTTCAGCCGCTGTTGCCATGGAAACGGCGGCCAAACCTCCGCCTAGCAAGCGGCACTGCGCCAGCAACAGCTTCAAAGCCGAGCCGAGCGAATCCAGTCAGGCCCCAGCCTCCGCCTCCTCCCTGCTGGTTGATGAAGAAAAATTCGCCATAGGTGGTGCCACCGGTAGCGTTGGCGATTTTGTCGACGAGACATTTGACGATGGAGCGGACGATTGCGTCATGATTATGGGGGAGGAGAGCGGCGGCAGCAGTAGTCGGCAGTTTCAGCAGCGCACCAGGCAGCGAGGCCAACAGCATCAACACGCTGGCCGGTCATCCCTGATTGAATGCGACGATCAGCTGTCCGCTGCAGCTGCTGCGGCCGCTGCCGCCGCAGTCTCCGGCGGTGGCGCCGATGTTCGGGTGAGGACTGCGAAGTTTTCCTACTTGATTTATTTATTTTCTTTAATTTATGTATTTTTCTTGCAAATTTAGCCAAAAAAATCCATGGAGACGCTGAGCTATCCTTACTTAAGTAGTATGATAGAAAATGTCGTTTTTAGTAAGATAAAAATAAGAGTTTAGTTTTTTTAGTAAAAATCGAGGAGTGAGCTACTTAAAGTAACATGCAATTTAGTTAATCTAAGATATGATTTTTAACAAATAAATTTTTAGAACCTTCTTAAAGACACTTACAAGAATCTGCGCGGTAGCGGGCCTCATCTGTTTGATTTCTCCAAACCGTAAGTTCGATAAAAGACTTGCATTATTATTTAGTTTAGTGATTAGTTCGCGCTCTAATGACTCCCTAAATGTACTATTAAACAGCTGGGAGCACACGGTCAATCAAGCTGTAGCCCAGACGGTTATCGAGCAAGCTCAATTGGCGTCCGGTATTGTTGCTGAGCCCGACACGTGGAAAGGTCAGATTTTCAAATATTCTATTGTTACGTCATATTTTTATTTCGGAAATAAAAACAGATTTAAAGTCGTTTTCCCTACTTAAAGTAGAAAAAATTTATAATTGTTGCGTCATAGTTTTTTATCATACAAACTATTGCTATTAATATTATTTTACTCCTACTGACAGTAGGAATCTGAATAAAATGCGTGAGTTTTAATAATTTTATAATAAAAAAATTAGCTCCTGCTCGAGTTTGAAGTCTGCTAATAATGTTAAAATAACTGAGCATTTCAATTTACTTTGTAAATTGCTAAAGCTATATATGAATTAATTAACTAATTAAATTATGCAATTTTGTGTACTAATTGTCGTACACTCGTGCCAATGAGTAGTAGATCTTCACAACTCGCTAGCGATTCATTTTATATTCATAATAATAAGTGTCTCAAATTGATGCGACTTTGCCAATGCACGACTCGCTGTAGTGATGGCCTCAAATTTGTATTACTCTACTAAAAAGCTGCTGGCCTCCTGGGTCAACAACAGTCGAAAATATAAGCGAAGAAATGGGGTACGTGCTACATCGTTTTTATTATAATGCTGCTCATTGCTTCAGTGACTTCTATCAACGAGTTCAATATCTTTACAAGTGTTGGATGAGCGCTGCTTTGTGTTTAAGGCCCACCTTGGACAGGGAAGGGATTAGTATTGACTGCCCACCATAGGACCCTAGTAGCCTACCAATGGACCTTGGAACTGGAAGCCCAGCATATGACCTTGGAACTGGAAGCCCACTATAGGACCTTGGAACTGGAAGCCCAGCATATGACCTTGGAACTGGAAGCCCACTATAGGACCTTGGAACTGGAAGCCCACCATAGGACCTTGGAACTGGAAGCCCACTATAGGACCTTGGAACTGGAAGCCCACCATAGGACCTTGGAACTGGAAGCCCACCATAGGACCTTGGAACTGGAAGCCCACCATAGGACCTTGGAACTGGAAGCCCAGCATATGACCTTGGAACTGGAAGCCCACTATAGGACCTTGGAACTGGAAGCCCAGCATATGACCTTGGAACTGGAAGCCCACTATAGGACCTTGGAACTGGAAGCCCAGCAGAGGACCTTGGAACTGGAAGCCCACCATAGGACCTTGGAACTGGAAGCTCACTATAGGACCTTGGAACTGGAAGCCCAGCAGAGGACCTTGGAACTGGAAGCCCACCATAGGACCTTGGAACTGGAAGCCCACTAGAGGACCTTGGAACTGGAAGCCCACCATAGGACCTTGGAACTGGAAGCCCACTAGAGAACCTTGGAACTGGAAGCCCACCATAGGACCTTGGAACTGGAAGCCCACTAGAGGACCTTGGAACTGGAAGCCCACCATAGGACCTTGGAACTGGAAGCCCACTAGAGGACCTTGGAACTGGAAGCCCACCATAGGACCTTGGAACTGGAAGCCCACTAGAGGACCTTGGAACTGGAAGCCCACCATAGGACCTTGGAACTGGAAGCCCACTAGAGGACCTTGGAACTGGAAGCCCAGCAGAGGACCTTGGAACTGGAAGCCCACTAGAGGACCTTGGAACTGGAAGCCCACCATAGGACCTTGGAACTGGAAGCTCACTATAGGACCTTGGAACTGGAAGCCCAGCAGAGGACCTTGGAACTGGAAGCCCACCATAGGACCTTGGAACTGGAAGCCCACTAGAGGACCTTGGAACAGGAAGCCCACCATAGGACCTTGGAACTGGAAGCTCACTATAGGACCTTGGAACTGGAAGCCCACCATAGGACCTTGGAACTGGAAGCTCACTATAGGACCTTGGAACTGGAAGCCCAGCAGAGGACCTTGGAACTGGAAGCCCACCATAGGACCTTGGAACTGGAAGCCCACTAGAGGACCTTGGAACTGGAAGCCCACCATAGGACCTTGGAACTGGAAGCTCACTATAGGACCTTGGAACTGGAAGCCCAGCAGAGGACCTTGGAACTGGAAGCCCAGCAAAGGACCTTGAAACCGGAAGCCCACCATAGGACCTTGGAACTGGAAGCCCACCATAGGACCTTGGAACTGGAAGCGCACCATAGGACCTTGGAACTGGAAGCTCACTATAGGACCTTGGAACTGGAAGCCCAGCAGAGGACCTTGGAACTGGAAGCCCAGCAAAGGACCTTGAAACCGGAAGCCCACCATAGGACCTTGGAACTGGAAGCCCACCATAGGACCTTGGAACTGGAAGCCCACCATAGGACTGGGGAAGGTTGAAGGCTTACCAGAGGACCAAGAGAAGGTGTTGCAGTTGCTTCAGTAAGTCTTTAATCGAAAATTAAATGTAGATTAGTATACTGAAAACGTATTAGTTCACTGTATCAAAGTGAACCCAGGCAGCCTTCACTCGTTCGGTGGAGCCACAGGCCATCAAGGCTGAAATGTCGATTAAACAACTCTTATATAACTGTATAATTTGCTATAAACTGTCACTCAGGCGCTTGTCGCAGCCAGTTTATTAACGAGACTAAATGGATTGGTATTAGGCGCAGGTCTGCCGCTAGGTGCAACAAGCTCAAACAGGTATCCGTGTGCTGTTGAACTTTAATTGAGTTTGCCCAGTGTTAAATCTATAGCATACTTCAATCTCTGCAATATGCTTCAATAGTTAAGCTATTGTAATTGCTTTTAGCTAGTTATAATCATCATTTTCATTTTTTCGTATGAACTCCTCAAGGCGAACTTCGAAAATGCGTTTTTACAACTTTGTTAAATTGGCGCAAGGATTCCAGGAAATATCTGCGCAGGAACAGCGTAAGATGCTAGTGCCCGGATACACCTAGATCAGGATATTGATCCCTAAGCTCCCACAGTGAGGATATCGATCCCTAAGCTCCCACAGTGAGGATATCGATCCTTAAGCTCCCACAGTGAGGATATCGATCCCTAAGCTCCCACAGTGAGGATATCGATCCCTAAGCTCCCACAGTGAGGATATCGATCCCTAAGCTCCCACAGTGAGGATATCGATCCCTAAGCTCCCACAGTGAGGATATCGATCCCTAAGCTTCCACAGTGAGGATATCGATCCCTAAGCTCCCACAGTGAGGGTATCGATCCCTAAGCTCCCACAGTGAGGGTATCGATCCCCAAGCTTCCACAGTGAGGATATCGATCCCTAAGCTCCCACAGTGAGGGTATCGATCCCTAAGCTCCCACAGTGAGGGTATCGATCCCCAAGCTTCCACAGTGAGGATATCGATCCCTAAGCTCCCACAGTGAGGGTATCGATCCCTAAGCTCCCACAGTGAGGATATCGATCCCTAAGCTTCCACAGTGAGGATATCGATCCCTAAGCTCCCACAGTGAGGGTATCGATCCCTAAGCTCCCACAGTGAGGGTATCGATCCCCAAGCTTCCACAGTGAGGATATCGATCCCTAAGCTCCCACAGTGAGGGTATCGATCCCTAAGCTCCCAGAATGAGGATATCGATCCCTAAGCTCCCACAGTGAGGGTATCGATTCCTAAGCTCCCAGAATGAGGATATCGATCCCTAAGCTCCCACAGTGAGGATATCGATCCCTAAGCTCCCACAGTGAGGATATCGATCCCTAAGCTGCCAGGCATGTCTAACTGTCTGCAATCCTGTGCAACACATTCTGCCCAGAAACTGAGCCGCAGGCAAAAAGCGTTCGAGTCGCTGCTGCCGTCCCTGACCCCGGACGATCTTGAGCAGTACCGCCTGGTGCTCACACGGGATCTCACATCGTCGGACGAGGAGGACGAGTCTGAGAACTTGCGCGTCCGCCAGCTAGTGTGGGAGTCCGACCGGGTCAGAGAGATCAAATCCGCTCTGGACTCGATGTTCCTGCGGCGATTCGCCACCGTCAAGCAGCGCGCCCAGCTAGAAAAATGTCGGCGCGACGCGGGCGCCCGCAGCGCCAGACTGGTGCCGCCTGGCGCGCCTGACTGGGCGATTCGACCAGACTTTCAGCAGCAGCAGCAGCAGCAGCACCAGTCCATGGGCGGCGGCTCCGAGCCAGATGGCAACGGCAGCGGTTTCGAGTGAAGCTGCCGGTCGCTGAGGCCGCGAAATGTTTTTAATAGATTGAGAGAAAGTCAGCTAATTTCTCTGACGGACGTACAGCTGGTGTCCTCGAACTACTTACCTGAAGCCACCTCCTGAAGCTAACCTCCCCTGAAGCCACTCTCCTGAAGATACCCCCTCAAAAGATGCTCCTGAAGCTACTCTTCTGAAGATACCCTCCCTCAAAGTTGCCCCTGAATCTGCCCTTCTGAAGCTAACCTTTCTTAAAGCCACTCTCCTAAAGCTACCCTCCCTCTGAACATACCCCTGAAGCTATCCTCCCTCTGATGATACCCCTGAAGCTATCGTCCCTCTGATGATACCCCTGAAGCTATCCTCCTTCTGATGATACCCCTGAAGCTATCCTCCCTCTGATGATACCCCTGAAGCTATCGTCCCTCTGATGATACCCCTGAAGCTATCGTCCCTCTGATGATACCCCTGAAACTATCCTCCCTCTGATGATACCCCTGAAACTATCCTCCCTCTGATGATACCCCTGAAGCTATCCCCCCCCTCTGATGATGCCCCTGAAGCTATCCTTTCTCTGATGATACCCCTGAAGCTATCCTTCCTCTGATGATACCCCTGAAGCTATCCTTCCTCTGATGATACCCCTGAAGCTATCCTCCCTCTGATGATACCCCTGAAGCTATCCTCCCTCTGATGATACCCCTGAAGCTATCCTCCCTCTGATGATACCCCTGAAGCTATCCTCCCTCTGATGATACCCCTGAAGCTATCCTCCCTCTGATGATACCCCTGAAGCTATCCTCCCTCTGATGATACCCCTGAAGCTATCCTTCCTCTGATGATACCCCTGAAGCTATCCCCCCCTCTGATGATACCCCTGAAGCTATCCTCCCTCTGATGATACCCCTGAAGCTATCCTCCCTCTGATGATACCCCTGAAGCTATCCTTCCTCTGATGATACCCCTGAAGCTATCCCCCCCCCTCTGATGATGCCCCTGAAGCTATCCTCCCTCTGATGATACCCCTGAAGCTATCCTCCCTCTGATGATACCCCTGAAGCTATCCTTCCTCTGATGATACCCCTGAAGCTGCCCCCTCCCCCTCTGATGATACCCCTGAAGCTACCCCCCTCCCCCTCTGATGATACCCCTGAAGCTACCCCCCTCCCCCTCTGATGATACCCCTGAAGCTCTCCTCCTTCTGAAGGATACCCCTGAAGCTATCCTCCCTCTGATGATACCCCTGAAGCTATCCTTCCTCTGATGATACCCCTGAAGCTACCCCCCCTCCCCCTCTGATGATACCCCTGAAGCTATCCTCCCTCTGATGATACCCCTGAAGCTATCCTCCTTCTGATGATACCCCTGAAGCTATCCTCCCTCTGATGATACCCCTGAAGCTATCCTCCCTCTGATGATACCCCTGAAGCTATCCTCCTTCTGATGATACCCCTGAAGCTATCCTCCCTCTGATGATACCCCTGAAGCTACCCCCCCTCCCCCTCTGATGATACCCCTGAAGCTATCCTTCCTCTGAAGATACCCCTGAAGCTATCCTCCCTCTGATGATACCCCTGAAGCTACCCCCCCCTCTGATGATGCCCCTGAAGCTACCCCCCCTCCCCCTCTGATGATACCCCTGAAGCTATCCTTCCTCTGAAGATACCCCTGAAGCTATCCTCCTTCTGATGATACCCCTGAAGCTATCCTTCCTCTGATGATACCCCTGAAGCTATCCTTTCTCTGATGATACCCCTGAAGCTATCCTCCCTCTGATGATACCCCTGAAGCTACCCCCCCTCCCCCTCTGATGATACCCCTGAAGCTATCCTTCCTCTGAAGATACCCCTGAAGCTATCCTCCTTCTGATGATACCCCTGAAGCTATCCTCCCTCTGATGATACCCCTGAAGCTACCCCCCCTCCCCCTCTGATGATACCCCTGAAGCTATCCTTCCTCTGAAGATACCCCTGAAGCTATCCTCCCTCTGATGATACCCCTGAAGCTACCCCCCCCCTCTGATGATGCCCCTGAAGCTACCCCCCCTCCCCCTCTGATGATACCCCTGAAGCTATCCTTCCTCTGAAGATACCCCTGAAGCTATCCTCCCTCTGATGATACCCCTGAAGCTACCCCCCCCCCTCTGATGATGCCCCTGAAGCTACCCCCCCTCCCCCTCTGATGATACCCCTGAAGCTATCCTTCCTCTGAAGATACCCCTGAAGCTATCCTCCTTCTGATGATACCCCTGAAGCTATCCTTCCTCTGATGATACCCCTGAAGCTATCCCCCCCTCTGATGATACCCCTGAAGCTATCCTCCTCTGATGATACCCCTGAAGCTATCCCCCTCTGATGATGCCCCTGAAGCTATCCTTTCTCTGATGATACCCCTGAAGCTATCCTTCCTCTGATGATACCCCTGAAGCTATCCTTCCTCTGAAGATACTCCTGAGGCTATCCCTGAAGCTACCCTCCCAGCCTTTGCCCCCACCTCTGTCGCTATTCTTTGTCCAAGTTCTCCAATAATGCAATTTCCGATTGCTTGTCCGCCTGAATGTGCCCAAGTATTTTAGCTCGCATGTGTTCGATTGTGTATTGATTCGAATTATTGGTCTGTAAATTTCCCTATTAAATACTCCTATACCCTCTGCTTAACTGTTGTCAGTTGTTGCTCAAGAATGAACTTTGCTAGACTAAAACTATTCTTGCTCTCGTGCGTGACACCTTATTGCATCTCAGCTAGGATTTGTGTGCATTTGCCTCCGTATTTGGACTGAGACTTTGTTAACTCGGTTATTATATTATTCTATGATCCTTGGTGTTCACTGTTGTAAATCCTAACTATATTTCTTTCTGTTCTGCTTACAGACAAGCAATGCACCCAGTGACACACACAAACCCGTGCACATTGTGTGCAATAATAATATTTTAGCTCGCCCAATTTGCAATTGACCATCTGATCATTCTCATCAATTGTCATATAATAGACATTTTTGAGCGAAGTTGTTTTTCTGATGCTTCTCGTCATTTCGAGAGGAGAGGATGAGGATGGGATATGGGGGTGGGATATCGGGAATGGGATATCGTGAATGGGATATTAGGGATGGAATATTGGGAATGGGATATGGGGGATGGGGTATGGGGGTGGGATGTGGGGTATGGAGGATAGGATATGGGGGATGGGATATGGGGGATGGGATATGGGGGATGGGATATGGGGGGATGTGATATGGGGGATGGGATATGGAGTATGGGATATAGAGGATAGGATATGGGGGATGGGATAAAGGGGAATGGGGCATGGGGGTTGGGATATGGGGAAAGGGATATCGCGAATGGAATATCGGGAATGTGGGGAATGGGGGTGGGGTATGGGGGATGAGATATGGGGTGGGATGTAAGGAATAGGATTTGGGGATGGGAAAGGATGGGGATGTCCAAGAGAGGATACGAGATTGGTATTCAAATGCACACGACTTAACCAATATAATCGAAGAAGTTATTACGGGTAACCGAATTTGTTCAAGCTATACGAGCATATTTCTGCATATATCGAGTAATTCACAAATATTTGGGTATAAAAAGAGTGGATTAAAAAACTGCAGCATAAACTGAGACCAGTGCCGCTCAGCACTCGTCCTCTGGCTGGCTGGCTTTTCAAAGACTGCCACCAGACAGGCCAGGTTCTTGACCCGCCGCCTCTCGCCGCCGCAACTTGGACCATGTCGAAGTAGACTCCCAAGTTTAGACAGTCACAGAATACGAGCCTACCCTCAATTGTCATTGGTGAAAATTTTTAGCGAGTAAAAGGGTTTCGGGTTCTTTGTGGTTCCTAGAATTCCATGTTCTCTAGAAGGCTTCCAGGGGCTCTAGACTGGTTCATGGATCTCTGGAAAGGGTTCCATTCCATATACTTTTAGAATGGTTCTATGTTCTCTGTAAGAGTTCCAGGGTCGCTATAAGGGTTCCAGGGTCTCTAGAAGGGTTCCATGGTCTCTAGAATGGTTCCAGGGTCTCTAGAATGGTTCCAGGGTCTCTGGAATGGTTCCAGGGTCTCTAGAAGGGTTCCAGGGTCTCTAGAAGGGTTCCAGGGTCTCTAGAATGGTTCCAGGGTCTCTGGAAGGGTTCCAGGGTCTCTAGAATGGTTCTAGGGTCTCTAGAATGGTTCCAGGGTCTCTAGAATGGTTCCAGGGTCTCTAGAATGGTTCCAGGGTCTCTAGAATTGTTCCAGGGTCTCTGGAAGGGTTCCAGGGTCTCTAGAATGGTTCCAGGGTCTCTAGAATGGTTCCAGGGTCTCTAGAATGGTTCCAGGGTCTCTAGAATTGTTCCAGGGTCTCTGGAAGGGTTCCAGGGTCTCTGGAAGGGTTCCAGGGTCTTAATGGTTCCAGCTAGGGTCTCTGGAAGGGTTCTATGCTCTCAAGAATGATTTTAGGGTCTCTAGAATTGTTCCATGTTCTCTGGAAGGGTTCCAGGGTATCTAGAAAGGTTCCAGGGTCTCTGGAAGGGTTCCAGGGTCTCTAGAAGGGTTCTATGTTCTCTAGAATGATTTCTGTTTTCTACAGGTGGAACGATTCCAGAGTCTTCACCCGCTAATCTTGTACCTTTTGGCTCTAATGGGGTTCTGGTACCCGTACCTCTAGCATTGGGTAAGTTTCAAATTCCATTCGAGGAGCACAACTGGGCCAATCAACCTATTGGCATCGAAGATCCAAAAATACGCGTCGAAACGGCCAACCATTCAATGGAAGCCGGATCTGTTTTTGGCGTGCAAAACACCATGCAACCGTAGGTGCTGCCGTCTCGAACTATGCGGTACTCCGGCATGACCATGGAACCGTCTGGGATGCTGATCCTCTCCATCCAGACCGTTTTGGCCACTTTGTTCAGCTCCTCTCGCTGATTTTCGTTTGTTCAAGTCCAGGATTCTCTTAGCAGGCATGTTGAATCCGCTGATTCTGAATTTACATGTATTGACAGCGTTGAGAAAATCTTCCTCAATCCAGCTTCGCTGGCTGACGAGGTCCAGCCGCTCCTGAAGCTCGTTGGTTTCGTACTTCATCGAGACGAATGCGTTCTCGCTGCGCCATTCATCCGTCGCGTCGTTGTAGCAGTCATCGTCGTCGTACACGATGTACTTATGCGCGCAGTCGGCTCTGCGATCTCCGTCCAGAAGTCACAGTCGTCATTGAAGTCAGACAGGACACTTCGGTGCGTCTTGCGTGGCAGATTCTTCAACACGCTGTCCTGTTGCGACTTCTCTTCATGCGAATCCTCGTTCTCAACTCGAGACTCCATCTTCAACGTGAGACTCTCCCATCTTCAACATGAGACTCTCCGTCCTCAACGCGAGACTCTCCATCTTCAACGCGAGACTCTCTCGTCTTCAACATGAGACTCTCCGTCTTCAACTCGAGACTCTCCGTCTTCAACATGAGACTCTCCGTCTTCAACTCGAGACTCTCCGTCTTCAACATGAGACTCTCCGTCTTCAACATGAGACTCTCCGTCTTCAACATGAGACTCTCCGTCTTCAACATGAGACTCACCGTCCTCAACGCAAGGCTTTGCATGCTCAACTAGAGACTCTCTGTCTACAACGAGAGACTCACCGATCTCATCGCGAGACTCTCCGTCCTTTACCTGCGACCCCTCGGACTTCGACTTGGTTATATCAATGAGGACACTGTCGCCCTCATTTAACTCCAATGCACTGTCGCCGCTCTCGTTGAGCAGAACATCGGGAATCGAGCTGTGTCGCTGATTTTCAATCGAGTCATCGCAGATTGAGTTGAGCTGAACTTAAACTCCAATAAATACTTCAGACATTCTGACTTGTCACAGGTTCGGTCGTTTGTTTGTAACAGTTTGTTTGTTTGTTAGCAGAAGTGTTTAAACCTTGCACCTGTTATTTTATATACCCGACTTAAATATATAATCCTCAAATATATATAATCCTTTATTTAATCATTTTCAATCCTCGAGGGGGGGCAGTGTACTCCTCACTTTTAATCCAAGCAAAATAAAAAAGATAAATAAACTCATAAGAAGTTACCATTAATAAGATTTAAAATTAAGAATTTTGCTCAGAAAATGGCTTACTTAGGCCACTTAAATAATTATTTAACATAAATATATTTTAGAGTTTAATTTTTTCAATATTTGATGGCGGATAAATATGACGTACACAAGGCTTATAGGGTAAAATTCTGAAAAATAAATTATAAATACATGCATAGAACAAGCAGACACTACAGTTCACTATAATAAATATATTTAATATGAAGACTAAAATTCAAACACGAACGGTCACCGATATGCGAAAATGGGAAAAACTGAAATGAATTTTTTTTAAACTTTCTTTCGAAACTTTATGCAGTCTACAATTATTAAGCTTAATCGTCTTTGACTTTAACAAACAAACAACAAAATGATCCTGGATAGCAAAAGATGACGCAAAAACACACTTCTTTCTAATTAACGGACAGCTAGTTTCTATGGTGGAGCTCCTTTGCTAGGTAAAACTCTGTTGCTGAAGCTTAGATTCTGTTGCTAAGAGGTAAACCTTGTTGCTAAGGTGTAAATCCTGTTGCTAAGGGGTAAACCCTGTTGCTAAGGTGTAGATCTTGTTGCTAAGGGGTAAACCCTGTTGCTAAGGTGTAGATCCTGTTGCTAAGGGGTAAACCCTGTTGCTAAGGTGTAGATCCTGTTGCTAAGGGGTAAACCCTGTTGCTAAGGTGTAGATCCTGTTGCTAAAGTGTAGATCCTGTTGCTAAGGTGTAGATCTTGTTGCTAAGGCTGTAGATCCTGTTGTTAAGGTGTAGATCCTGTTGCTAAGTTGTAGATCATGTTGCAAAGGGGGTAAATCCTGTTGCTAAGGGGTAAACCCTGTTGCTAAGGTGTAGATCCTGTTGCTAAGTTGTAGATCCTGTTGCTAAGTTGTAGATCATGTTGCAAAGGGGGTAAATCCTGTTGCTAAGGGGTAAACCCTGTTGCTAAGGTGTAGATCCTGTTGCTAAGTTGTAGATCCTGTTGCTAAGTTGTAGATCATGTTGCAAAGGGGGTAAATCCTGTTGCTAAGGGGTAAACCCTGTTGCTAAGGTGTAGATCCTGTTGCAAAGGGGGTAAACCCTGTTGCTAAGGCGAAAATCTTGTTGCTAAGGGGAAGCCTCGCGCAATATTAAGCCTTCAAAAAGTTGTCAATACGATTTAAAAGTTATTTACGCTATATTTTACTACCCCTTTAAGCTGGCCCTTGAAACAACAGTAGAAAACGGAGAAATCCTGCAAAACTGCCCACAATTCAAGCGTCTTTCTTCACCTCCTGCTCCTGGCCCTCCAGCCTGGCCAGCTTCTTGCGCAGCTGTTCGTTCTCCTCGGCCAGCTCGTCGAACGCCCGACCAGCGCTGGTGCCCTGCGACGTCATTGCCTCCAGACTGGCCTGGGCCTTGCGCAGCTCCGCCTCGGTGTCCTTCAGCCGGTCGCGCAGCTTCTTAACTTCATCTTTAGTAGCCTGAGCGTCGGCGTCTCCGCCTCCGGCTCCAGCAGCGGCGGCCGACGTCGAAGAGGTTGAAGACTCCATGAGCCGCTTAGCCGTGATGGTGGCGCCGTCCAGCTGTCGCTGAGCAGCCAGAAGGTCGGCCTCGGTCAGAGCCCGCTGCGACACGGACCGCACCATCCACTTGAGCACAAGCCAGAGCAGCAGGGCGCCGCCAGCGATGTAGAGATTGCGCTGAGCTCGGAACATTCGCATCAGGCAGAGCGCGTGGCCCTGCGGGTTGACTTTCTCTTCCACTTGGTCGGCCTCTAGCGAGTGCTTCCTGGCGCTGCGGAAGCCGTCAAGCACGGCCAGCACTAGCAGGGCCAGGAACATGTTAAAGTACACGTTGCCCCAGGCGTCCAGGCGTCTCAGCAGGCGGGAACGGAATATCTTGCGCCAGCGCTGTACGCTGAACACTGGCAGCATTAGGGCTATCGCTGCGGCTATCTCAGCGTAGAGAAAGCCGGCCACAATTGTCCACTGGAGAGTCATGACTAACTAAGCTGGGATTAGCGGAGCTGCATGCATTAATATAAGATGCAGTTTGGTACTTATTTTTCTATCAGAAAATACATGCCCAACACCCGGCCGGGTGGCGAGAGGCCTGGCCAAGGGGAAACTCGCAAAAACGCCGACTCAAGAAACACAGATTTAGTACTAATTAGATTTCGAGGCATTTAGCCTTAACAATACAGTTATAGTTACTCCTTCCGGTTACCTAAAATTTCATAAGTAAGTCACATTTTGGCAAAAAGTTGCATGGCTATTGGCTAGGTGAAATTTCGACATTGGGCATGTATGTATCAGAAGCATCAATGCTACAAATCAAAGCCTCATGGTGACAATTCTACTATTAGTAGTAATACACAATAGGCATCAATGGACAAATTCAGGGTAAGATTTTTGGCAGCAAAATAAGATTTTATTGTTAAGAGTGAAATTTACTTCAGTAATTGCTTTATTTGTGCCATAAGCAATAACCTTAGTAATATAGATAAGACTTGAGTGCCAATTAATTGTCATAGATATGGTTTCAATGTCAATTTAGCTCGTAGCTATATAAATGGCACTATATACAACATAATACTATACATTATGTACACTATTGAGGCCTTATTCTTTAGCAATGATTTCCTAGAAAGTATTGTATTTGAAAGTATGCCAATTTGTTTAACCATGTATAATATCAGAAATATTGTAAATATTAAAAATTAAGATCATCTCAGAGGATAGAAATTAGCCCTGGGACACTATAGACTAAATAATAAACAATTGGTAACCATAGTGTTACATTGATTGCAATTTGTCTAAATGATTTATTTTTTATTATAAAAAAACTAGCTAAACTCTACTTTTAATTATTTTTAAAGCAGAGCTGCTATATTTAACTTTTTAAATATTGTATTAATGTTATAACTATCAAAAAATTAAATCACAACAAAACACATTGCAAAAAATATTATTGCAAAAAATGAGTATAACTAATATAAGGTATCTAATCTTAAATATTATCATAATACTACAATAGCTAACCAAGCCAATTGAAAATTTATTAGTAGATATTTAATCTATCTTAGTAGATAATTGGAATATATTTAATACATCTAATCATTCATCTAATATATTTGAATTTGATCTTATAATTCCAATAAATATATTGTGACTATCACCTTTCTGACTATTGCCTTTTAGACAATCATCTTTTTGACTACTATCCTTTTGTTAATCTATTGCCCTTTTAATTAGTTCCAAGTCATTTTTATCCAAAACTTGTTTTTTTATTAATATTGTGGTAAGTGAGGCTACCACGGTGTTTTTTGTTTGTCCCTGGGTTTGGTCCCTTCTGTCCACCATGAGGTGACAATGACGTAGTTCCCGCCATCTCCTGTTCCCAGGTTTGCCCCTTTGGCTGGTTCCTCTGTTGCACCCTTTTGTGGCCTGCCCCTTTCCCGTTGGTGGTCCCTTTGTTGCTCCACCCCCATGCTCTAACTTACTTTTGCTTATTTTTTTGTTAATTATCTTTGTTATGCCAATCAATGTACCACTGTTGGATTATGGAATTGGCCCCAGTGTTGGCTTTGCTCATCCTAGCTAATGTCCCAATTTCTTTGGTGTAATATTTAATCTATGTGAAATCGAAGCGTTTACTCATGCTTTGTCTTCTTCCTTCCTCCTACTGTTTTCCTTGATTATTTTAACTTTTCTTTATTAGTTTGTTTTATTAATTAAGTTTGCGATCCTATAGTTAAATTTAGCACCCTGGCATGCTGGAACATTGATTTTGTCAGTGCATTGCTCTCTATTGCATAAATAAAGTTACCATCTCTTGTCAACTAATAAAAATTAACCCGCCATTAAACTCTAATAAACAATATTAAATTTGCTGCTTCACTTCCTTATCAATTAACTGAAGCCTTCGCTAGTCTATATTAAGTCATTTGCCCGTGGGGCGTAAAATAACCAAGTTCTCGACTCAAAGAAAGTCTGAGACTTCATACGCAAATTACGGTGGTGGCAGCTCTACCCTACTAAAAATAAGCAATTCAGCAATTTCAACGCGTAATTTCTATGGTCAAAAGCTCCGGTGTCTACTATCTGAACAACCATGCTATTCTAACGACCACTCTGCTACGATCACGACTACTATCCCCCCGGACTTGAGGAACCTGGCAGTCGGAGTAACAAAGGAGAAAAGCATCCAATTTATTCTGTGAAATTTTCCAGCTTTACAAGTGCAGAAACAATGCAGGCGGCAATCCAAATATGGAATTCGCCCCACCTCACTGGTGTCGTCAACTAATTTCAAAACTACCTATTCCAAGAAAAATCTTTTCTCTGCCCCACCTCAATATTTGTGATATAAATCCTTTTACTTAAGTTAACCAATTTTAGTTTTGTAAAATCTATGTCCAATAATATGTAATAGGTCTCAGTTTTACAATGAAATTTCCTAAAAAATATTATAAATATTTCCTATACTCAATAGATTTTGTATATTGTTGTTTGTTTTAAAGAGTAAATTATAGTAGAAGAAATAGGCCCTAGCCCTAGCACAACTTTGGTAAGTCTTTAGGGTTAGGCCTATTATAGACACTATCACAACTTTTGGTAGTAGCAATTGAGATTTAAAGAGAGGGGTTTGAGGCTTGAGCCCTTTGACAACTTGGTGCTAGCTTTAGGATTAAGTGATATTAGAGAAGTAAGTAACCCCCTATATCAACTTGGTGACTGATAGTGGGTGATTGTTAAAGAGAGAAATTAGACCCCTATGTCAACTTGGTAGCATTGCCATTAGTGGAATTTTAGAGAGAGTAGAAGTACAACCACTATTACAACTTGGTGGCTTACTTAGTGGTGGAATTAAAGTCAACCCTATGTCAAATCTATCATTTTTAGCTTTTTATCCTTTAGGCCCCTATCTATGAATAAAAATATCCAAAATGGTAAAACCTTTGCAATATAGCCTAAAAGACAGTTTTGACCTAAAATGCATGGGGTGGGGACCACAGGGACCACATAAAAAACATTTGTTGCCAATTTTTGCTATAGCCTACGGCTTTAATTCCTTTTTCCTCTTGTAGTAGCTAGACATAATTATTTAGCATATATTAAAGTTGTTTCTTGACAAGGGGCAAAATTTAAGCTAATCTGTTGAAAAGTAAAAAGAAAAACAGTGATAATTTTGTCAAAATTTCAACTATGCATATTGGCAATTCACCCTGGCAAGTCGCCCTCACTAAAGTTCCTAACAATAATTGTTTCTAGAGTATTTCATTACATTAGATTAGATATTACTATTAGATTAGAAGAAGATATTTAGTATGCGCCATGAGCATGAGGTATGTAGTTGTACTATTGAGCTAGCTCCATCTATGTCAGTGTTCTCATTTGTCTGACGCTCTAATCTGCATGTGTACCCCTTGGAAAATACGAAGCGAATATTTCTTCTTGAAACCAACACTATCGCGCAATTCTTCTATGACTAGTTTAAATAATTAAAATTAAGTTGATGTCAGATTTTGATGACAAATGATGCTTTTCAAATTAGCGCTGAATACGATTTGCATAGAAAAACGAAGCAAGTAGAGAGACGATAGGAGCACTTATTAGATATTCTTAGAAAGACAAATATTTTGGTGCTATAATTCGGTTTTGTTGTAACTGTAAAAAATCACGATTAAACCCTAACAGACATATTTTATAGTTATCGTGCTTTGTAACAATCTGATTAACACGTTAATTTACAATGTTACATTTATTATTCTAGTTATTCCCAGTGGCTACGCCGATGCAGGCGGGGCAGAGGGGCTGCAGCCTCCGGGTCACCATGCACCCTCCTAGCTCCCTGGGGGCCGAGGGGTGACCATCCTGTGACGTTGCTAGTTTAAGTGGTCCCGCAAAAGGGCCATTGGACTGTAGTTTCCCTTGCTATTTCTCATTTTAATTTCTCCAATAGTTTATTTTAACGTTTACTTGTAGTAGCGTGCAAATAATCTGTATCAACTGCTAATTCACTGTGTATTTGGTAGGCCTTGCGCTCGTCTGTGAATTTTGGCACGATCGATAATTTCAAGTTCTCTCGCCAGCCAATGAAACTCTCCGTGTTTTATGCTACCCCCTTTTGCGCTCCTTATTAACCCCCGTCTGGCGGCGGGCTGGGTTTTTCACTTTCGTTCCTTCTTTCTCTCCTTTCCTTCCTTGCGTTTTCTCTCTCTTGCCTTCTCTCCGTGCCTGCCTTATCTCTCGCCACGGCCCACCCTGTCTGGGCCCGTCTCGCCAGCCAGACCTGTTTACGCCTTTCCACTGCCAGTCTATTCTCCTAGTGCCACTGCACTGTTTGCTCACTGCCATCATTCGCCACTTGGGATCACCTTCATCGTGCTCAACCGCCTTCAACTTAACTCAACTTATTGTTGCGCTGCCGCCAGTGCCCAGTACAGTAGTCCACTATATTGAAACTGTTAACCTTTGTGTAAATCTGACTACTACTCAAATAAACAAGCCTACGGCCAACTTGTTGCCACGATATTGCCAGTGCTACCGCTACAAACCGCCGTGTTGTCTCAACTAGTATTTCTTCGTCACGACAAAACACGTGACAATCCTCCCATCCTCCGTGGGATGACCAACCATAGTTTTTTAGTATGCGTTTTTGTGAGATTTAAGCGTAATGCCGTTGCTCTAATTCTAAAAATTCGCTGGAGGAGGGGGTGACCAGCCAAACCACCGCCCCCTCCGAATCGGAGGTGCTGGGCCGCCACGAGCATCCCATAATCCATTTACTGGACGTCGTCTTTGTGCGAGATGTGCTTTCGCTGATTTGCTCTTTTTGCGCAGAGGGACAGCGTTTTGTAATTTGAGAGTCAACTTTTTAACGGATTACAGTAGTAGTTTATACATATGGTAGCTATCTGGCCTTGTACGTCAAGCAGTACATTATCGAGAGTAAATAGTGTATCGACAATACTAGGCATGAAACTACTAGGAAAATTAAGCGGCAGCTGCTATGAGACTACAACTGAGCGCTTAAGGTATGATTTTTTATGAGCCGATACTGCATCCTGCATGCTCGTATTGCCGCTATAGAATTAGCCCTTTACTACATGTAAGTTGACTCGAAACGAGGAGGCTGAAATGCAAGAAATTACATGTATAGCTAGTCCATCCGCAGGAGGATGTCTTACAAAAAACAACCACGTGTATTAGTGTATACTATTTGCGATTCATACATACATTAAATTTTTCTGGGTTTCACTTTCATTGTTGCATAGACTGTCTAATAGTACATTTAAAATCGCTAAAAACAAAAATGGTTATAGTCTACAATAAAGGTCCGAGATTGAAATTATGTACGAGCTATACGTAAGATTGTAATTTTCTTGCTTGTACCCATGCATAGCGCATGTACTAAAGTGGAAAAAATATTAATCAAATAACTTTTAAAGATGAACAAACAACAAAAAATCTAATATTTGTTTGAATCAAAATTAACCGAGTGTATGTATACTCGCATATATAATTTGCTACGGACTTGATGCAGGAAAAGTCATTGTTGATATATTTTAGTTGGACGTTGATTTTAGTTATCGATAATCTTGGGCGGTTGCAATAGCAGGCAGAAACTCTTAAAGTGACACGGCTGCAGACTGAAAACAAATTATGTTGATACTGGAATTTTCCACTGACCAGATAAAGCATGCTCTAAACTGAACCTTTGAGGAAATCGGCCTTCAAATCGTAGACTCATGAAATTAAGTGTTGTTTTTCCAAACATGCGACATCTGACCAAAAACAAACATTAAGGGCGCTTCATCGCTTTCTAGCAATAAACTTAAGATTTCTCATCTTGTGTGTTGTGGACTTACGAAACTATAAAAAACACTGTTTTAGCACAATCAAACCTAGACACACTGTTTTACCACAGACAAAACCATAGACACACTGTGACTGCAGTTTTAACCAAAGACAAAACCATAGACACACTGTTTTACCATAGACGAAACCGTCAACACACTGATTTACCATAGACATACCATAGACAAAACAGTAGACACACTGTTTTACCACAGACAAAACAATAGACACACTGTTTTACCACAGACAAAACCATAGACACACTGTTTTACCACAGACAAAACCATAGACACACTGTTTTACCATAGACAAAACCATAGACACACTGTTTTACCACAGACAAAACCATAGACACACTGTTTTACCATAGACAAAACCATAGACACACTGTTTTACCATAGACAAAACCATAGACACACTGTTTTACCACAGACAAAACCATAGACACACTGTTTTACCACAGACAAAACCATAGACACACTGTTTTACCACAGACAAAACCATAGACACACTGTTTTACCACAGACAAAACCATAGACACACTGTTTTACCACAGACAAAACCATAGACACACTGTTTTACCACAGACAAAACCATAGACACACTGTTTTACCATAGACAAAACCATAGACACACTGTTTTACCATAGACAAAACCATAGACACACTGTTTTACCACAGACAAAACCATAGACACACTGTTTTACCACAGACAAAACCATAGACACACTGTTTTACCATAGACAAAACGCCACAAAGCTCAGTGTTACATATATAGTTTCAGATGAGATCTCCAGTTTCCTTGCTTGGCTCAGCCGCATCACCAGTTGGCTGCTAACGCCGAAGTAGATGTTCGACCTGCTGCCGTGTGAAGCCGACCAGCGCGTCCAACGCCACCGATGTCCGGTGGGAGAGGCAGCCGCCGCTGCCCATCAGCGCCTCAGATCGTTTCCTTCGATAATTGCCGTACCGAGCCGGGTTGAAGTTCTCCCTGGCAACCAGTTCGTTGGGAAAGGCGCCGTAGCAACCGTTGGCTTGCTGCCAGGACAGGACGGCGCGGCGCCAGCTTGGCTGTCCGAATTCAGCGACGTAGCCAGAGGCGGAGCAAAGGCCGACTGAGGGAGATATTAGTTTGTCTGCTTGTTTGGGAATCGGGAATTGGGAATTGGGAATTGGGAATTGGGAATTGGGAATCGGGAATTGGGAATCGGGAATTGGGAATTGGGAATCGGGAATTGGGAATCGGGAATTGGGAATTGGGAATTGGGAATTGGGAATTGGGAATTGGGAATCGGGAATTGGGAATTGGGAATTGGGAATTGGGAATTGGGAATTGGGAATTGGGAATTGGGAATCGGGAATTGGGAATTGGGAATTGGGAATCAGGAATCGGGAATTGGGAATTGTGAGTCGGGAATTGGGAATCGGGAATTGGGAATCGGGAATTGGGAATTGGGAATTGGGAATCAGGAATCGGGAATTGGGAATTGTGAGTCGGGAATTGGGAATTGGGAATTGGGAATCGGGAATTGGGAATTGTGAGTCGGGAATTGGGAATCGGGAGTCGGGAATTGGGAATCGGGAATTGGGAATTGGGAATCAGGAATCGGGAATTGGGAATTGTGAATTGGGAATTGGGAATCGGGAATTGGGAATTGTGAGTCGGGAATTGGGAATCGGGAATTGGGAATTGGGAATTGGGAATCGGGAATTGGGAATTGGGAATTGGGAATTGGGAATCGGGAATTGGGAATTGTGAGTCGGGAATTGGGAATCGGGAATTGGGAATTGGGAATCGGGAATTAGAAATTGGGAATTGGGAAATGGGAATTGGGTATTGGGAATTGGGAAATGGGAATTGGGTATTGGGAATTGGGAATTGGGAATTGTGAATCTGGGATATCAGTTCGGAATTAAAATTCTTGTTCAGACGGGATTCCTCTGGCATTATTCTCCGTGAAGGTGTTATGGATTTCGCGCCAGACCGAATTACTCTACTAACAGTAGCAAGAGCGCGCAAGGCTCACTCTGTTCCATAAAGAGATCGCGATTTATGACGGGAAATCCCGCGGCCTCCTGCTCCGCGGCCGCCACGAGAATTCGGCCGCAGAATTTGTCCAGCAGGCGCTGCAGGGGGCTGCCATCGCCCGACAGATCGACAGAGGCGGGTCGCGATTGAGCCAACTCAGTCAAGTTGTAGAGGCAGTTGGCCTGGAGGGAGGCGAGCAAAGGAGGACTCAGCGGTCAACACGCTCTTTGTCACACGAACTTCCATGCATTAACTAACCCTACTCACATTGATTCCGCTCAGCAAATAGAAAACCTGATGGGTCAGGTAGTAGTCTCGACGGCCTTCGGATCTGACCATGGCGTCCCAGCAGCGATGCGAGATGGTGCAAGGAGGCTGGCTGAAAATGGTGGGGTAGGATATTTTGGGAATAGTATGAATTCATGTTGCTTTGGGATTGGGCAGATTAGGGGTGCGTAGGGGTGTGCGATATGCTCGGGTTGAGTAGGGGTGTGGGATCGGGTTGAGTAGGGGTGTGAGATCAGGTTGAGTAGGGGTGTGGGATCGGGTTGAGTAGGGGTGTGGGCTCGGGTTGAGAAGGGGTGTGGGATCGGGTTGAGTAGGGGTGTGGGATCGGGTTGAGTAGGGGTGTGGGATCGGGTTGAGTAGGGGTGTGGGCTCGGGTTGAGAAGGGGTGTGGGATCGGGTTGAGTAGGGGTGTGGGATCGGGTTGAGTAGGGGTGTGGGCTCGGGTTGAGAAGGGGTGTGGGATCGGGTTGAGTAGGGGTGTGGGCTCGGGTTGAGAAGGGGTGTGGGATCGGGTTGAGTAGGGGTGTGGGATCGGGTTGAGAAGGGGTGTGGGATCGGGTTGAGAAGGGGTGTGGGATCGGGTTGAGAAGGGGTGTGGGATCGGGTTGAGTAGGGGTGTGGGATCGGGTTGAGAAGGGTGTGGGATCGGGTTGAGAAGGGGTGTGGGATCGGGTTGAGAAGGGGTGTGGGATCGGATTGAGAAGGGGTGTGGGATCGGGTTGAGAAGGGGTGTGGGATCGGGTTGAGTAGGGGTGCGGGATCGGGTTGAGAAGGGTGTGGAACTCGAGGCGAGGTGATTGCAGGTCAATCGCACACAGAAGTCGCACCCATATTTGCCGTAGAACTCGTGAATGCAGTCGTCGCTGAACTTCTCATCGAATCCGTCCTCCTCCTGATTGTCTCCGCTTGCAGCTGCCTCTCTCGTCGCGGCGGCCTCCTCCAGCAGCGCGGCGGCGAAGCGGAGCGACAGCCTCCGGCTGGGGAAGAAAATGTCCCACGAGTGGTCGGCGATCAGCTGACCAGCGTCTGCGATTAAGCAATAAGTTTGCGAACTACTCTACTGTCAGTAAAAACACAAGAGTTTTTTGGACATGCATATTACAATTAATTGTCAACTCACTGGCGTAGTACACTGGAGTATTCTTTTGCACAGCTTTTGCCGTTTCCTTGGCAACCAGGCTGGCGCGTTGTTGAATCGATTTCAGTCGGGCCACGAGCCAGAGGGGCAGGCGGGACCAGTAGTTGGATAGGAGGGCACCGAACTGACCTGCGCGTGGGGTGTGGCCGCCAGTGCTTTAGCGGAGACAGGGGAGAGACAGGGGAGTGACAGGGGAGAGACAGGGGAGTGACAGGGGAGAGACAGGGGAGAGACAGGGGAGAGACAGGGGAGAGACAGGGGAGAGACAGGGGAGAGACAGGGGAGAGACATTGGAGGCAGACAGGGGAGAGACAGGGGAGAGACAGGGGAGAGACAGGGGAGAGACAGGGGAGAGACAGGGGAGAGACAGGGGAGAGACAGGGGAGAGACAGGGGAGAGACATTGGAGGCAGACAGGGGAGAGACAGGGGAGAGACAGGGGAGAGACAGGGGAGAGACAGGGGAGAGACAGGGGAGAGACAGGGGAGAGACAGGGGAGAGACAGGGGAGAGACAGGGGAGAGACAGGGGAGAGACAGGGGAGAGACATTGGAGGCAGACAGGGGAGAGACAGGGGAGAGACAGGGGAGAGACAGGGGAGAGACAGGGGAGAGACAGGGGAGAGACAGGGGAGAGACAGGGGAGAGACAGGGGAGAGACAGGGGAGAGACAGGGGAGAGACATTGGAGGCAGACAGGGGAGAGACAGGGGAGGCAGACAGGGGAGACAGACAGGGGAGAGACAGGGGAGGCAGACAGGGGAGACAGACAGGGGAGAGACAGGGGAGAGACAGGGGAGAGACAGGGGAGAGACATTGGAGGCAGACAGGGGAGAGACAGGGGAGAGACAGGGGAGAGACATTGGAGGCAGACAGGGGAGAGACAGGGGAGGCAGACAGGGGAGACAGACAGGGGAGAGACAGGGGAGAGACAGGGGAGAGACAGGGGAGAGACAGGGGAGAGACAGGGAAGAGGCAGGGGAGAGACAGGGAGAGAGACAGGGGAGAGACAGGGGAGAGACAGGAAAGAGACAGGGGAGAGACAGGAAAGAGACAGGGGAGAGACAGGGGAGAGACAGGGGAGACAGGGGAGAGACAGGGAAGAGACAGGGGAGAGACAGGGGAGAGACAGGGAGAGACAGGGAGAGACAGGGGAGAGACAGGGAGAGAAAGGTTACTTCTTACCCTCCACCGTCCGCAGGCCGATGCCGCCATCAAGATTTGCTGTCTCGCTGTGGCCGCCCATGAAGGCCACCGCCCTGTCCAAGGCGTCCAGAGTGTCGATTAGGGCGGCTTCGCCAGCCCTGCGGCGGCCGGCCGAGGCGGCGGGGGCTGCCAGCAGGCAGCAGCAGGCGACTGCGATGGCGAGCCGCTGGAATTTCGAGCTCATGTCGCTGGCGCTGCGAGGCGAGAGTTTTAGGTGCCGAGTTTTCATTTTGTTGTTCGACTTCAATACCAAAAATCTTGTCACATTTTCGCAAATGTCACTGTCTTTTGATTTGAAAATGATTTCTGTCTTTTCTTGCTTATGAGTACTAGCTCGATACCTGCCTGCTTGTCTGTCTGTCTGTCTGTCTGTCTGTCTGTCTGTCTGTCTGTCTGTCTGTCTGTCTGTCTGTCTGTCTGTCTGTCTGTCTGTCTGTCTGTCTGTTTGTGTGTCGGCCGACTATTTCTAGGAAACAGGTTGTTCACCTGGTTCCCCGCACTAGGCTACAATTAACAGTTGCCAGAGCCAAAAGTAGTGATTATCCGAGGCAGCACACTGCTGATTGCAGGCCAGAGGCCACCAAAATCACAGGTTTTATCTGCAGAGTGTTGATCAGCAGCAGTTATCTCCGATTTCAGTTTGTTAAGTCAATAGTATAGGAAATTCAAGAGGGATGACTGTAGCTCAAGGCGGTGATATGAAATACATTACACGTGTTACATTGCGTCTGCATGTAGCTTATCTCCCGAATCCCGCATCCCGAATCCCGCATCCCGAATCCCGCATCCCGAATCCCGCATCCCGAATCCCGCATCCCGAATCCCGCATCCCGAATCCCGCATCCCGAATCCTGCATCCCGAATCCCGCATCCCGAATCCCGCATCCCGAATCCCGCATCCCGAATCCCGCATCCCGAATCCCGCATCCCGAATCCCGCATCCCGAATCCCGCATCCCGAATCCCGCATCCCGAATCCCGCATCCCGAATCCCGCATCCCGAATCCCGCATCCCGAATCCCGCATCCCGAATCCCGCATTCCGAATCCCGCATCCCGAATCCCGCATTCCGAATCCCGCATCCCGAATCCCGCATCCCGAATCCCGCATCCCGAATCCCGCATCCCGAATCCCGCATCCCGAATCCCGCATCCCGAATCCCGCATCCAGGCGCATCCCGAATCCCGCATCCCGAATCCCGCATCCCGAATCCCACATCCCGCATCCCAAATTCAGATTTCAAATTCAGATATCAAATTTATACTCAGAGTTGTGAATTCTTAATCTACGAAGCAATTACAAGTCAAGAACTCCAGATTTCCAAATCATTTTCTAAGAAAGCAGGATGCCAGATTCCAGAGCCGGTAGAGTCGTGAGATTTTGGCGCTTCTACAATGAACTCGCGGCCACCCAAATCTGAAGAAGGCTTTGCGCGGCCGTCGAATTCCCGAATGCGAACTGGGGCTCCGGGCGCCCGAGACTGATCCCCTGGCGCTCGCCTTCTCTCTCAAGTTGGATGCCGCCGTCTCGTCTTGTTGCTTGGCGATTTCAGAACACAACAGGAAATGCTCCAGCTGCCCTCCGGGTGGCTGGCGAATCCCATTAATCTTTCCCAGCCCGTCATCCGGTCCTAATCCCCCCGCAGCAGACTCGGGTCTGGCGGAGGGCGGAGATTCACTGTTTCGAGCTTCCCGATTTCTTAGAAACAGCCTGAGATTCAGACAGACAGACAGACAGACAGACAGACAGACAGACAGACAGACAGACAGACAGACAGACAGACAGACAGACAGACAGACAGACAGACAGACAGACAGACAGACAGACAGACAGACAGACAGACAGACAGACAGACAGACAGACAGACAGACAGACAGACAGACAGACAGACAGACAGACAGACAGACAGACAGACAGACAGACAGACAGACAGACAGACAGACAGACAGACAGACAGACAGACAGACAGACAGACAGACAGACAGACAGACAGACAGACAGACAGACAGACAGACAGACAGACAGACAGACAGACAGATAGACAGACAGACACTAAGACAGACAGACAGACAGACAGACAGACAGACAGACAGACAGACAGACAGATAGACAGACAGACACTAAGACAGACAGACAGACAGACAGACAGACAGACAGACAGACAGACAGACACTAAGACAGACACTAAGACAGACACTAAGACAGACAGACAGACAGACAGACAGACAGACAGACAGACAGACAGACAGACAGACAGACAGACAGACAGACAGACAGACAGACAGACAGACAGACAGACAGACAGACAGACAGACAGACAGACAGACAGACAGACAGACAGACAGACAGACAGACAGACAGACAGACAGACAGACAGACAGACAGACAGACAGACAGACAGACAGACAGACAGACAGACAGACAGACAGACAGACAGACAGACAGACAGACAGACAGACCCGACGGAGAAATAGCTTATAGCCTTGGGGCGGCTGTTTTTTCAATTTTCGCCGTTTCGGTTCAACAGACGGAACGCATCTGGTGGGGCAAACAGATCGAGTTTCCATTGGTTCGATTTTTCCGCGATTTTACCCGAATAAAATAACAGACTCAAGATATCGGATTTTTATCGTAAAGTTCCAGATCAAGAACGGCAAAGCCTAAATCGGAGCCAGATCCCAAATCCCAGATCCCAAATCCCAGATCCCAAATCCCAGATCCCAAATCCCAGATCCCAAATCCCAGATCCCAAATCCCAGATCCCAAATCCCAGATCCCAAATCCCAGATCCCAAATCCCAGATCCCAAATCCC
Source organism: Macrostomum lignano (assembly GCA_002269645.1). NCBI lineage: Eukaryota > Metazoa > Platyhelminthes > Macrostomidae > Macrostomum > Macrostomum lignano. The sequence continues at coordinate 65,604 of NIVC01002502.1, read as the reverse complement.
AGATCCCAAATCCCAGATCCCAAATCCCAGATCCCAAATCCCAGATCCCAAATCCCAGATCCCAAATCCCAGATCCCAAATCCCAGATCCCAAATCCCAGATCCCAAATCCCAGATCCCAAATCCCAGATCCCAAATCCCAGATCCCAAATCCCAGATCCCAAATCCCAGATCCCAAATCCCAGATCCCAAATCCCAGATCCCAAATCCCAGATCCCAAATCCCAGTTCCCAAATCCCAGATCCCAAATCCCAGATCCCAAATCCCAGATCCCAAATCCCAGATCCCAAATCCCAGATCCCAAATCCCAGATCCCAAATCCCAGATCCCAAATCCCAGATCCCAAATCCCAGATCCCAAATCCCAGATCCCAAATCCCAGATCCCAAATCCCAGATCCCAAATCCCAGATCTCAAATCCCAGATCCCAAATCCCAAATCCCAGCTGTCATAAAAACGAATTGAGTTACCAGTGGGAATGCACTTCAATAAATGCATTTGAGCAGCCAAAATTCGCTCAAGGATGGAGCGGGAGGCGGGCAGGATTCTAACAGGTTTTGAATCCTAAAATGGCTACAGCGTAGCACTCAAGGTGGAATGTTGCACTGCAAAGTACTTTGAACTACGAGACAAGCGGTTCGCTACTGGCATTGATGAATAAAAGTGCTTGGAGAAAGTGAAGCGGCAGCTGCAGACTTCTCAGACAATGTGAAATTCTTTAGCTGACTGACGGACTGAGGGCAGGCTGTCAATGAAGTTTTAAGTTTGCAAATTGCAATAGGGTTTAGCTTCTGGTTTAAACAGCACTTTGGGTTTGAAAGGCCAAAAATTTGTCCTAAAAAAGCTTAAAAATCCTCTCCGCACTTTTTCCGCCCCCAAAATCCGCCCGCCCTTAATATCCGTCCCCTCCCCCAAATTTCGCCCCCAATCCTCCCCCCCCGAAATCCGCCCCCTAAATCCGCGACACCAAAATCCGCCTGCAAAATCCCCCAAACTCCACCCTTAATATCCGCCCCTCAAAATCCGCCCCTAAACTCCGCCCTTAATATCCGCCCCTCAAAATCCGCCCCTAAACTCCGCCCTTAATATCCGCCCCTCAAAATCCGCCCTTAAACTCCGCCCCTATTATCCGCTCCCAAATTTCGCCCACAAAATCCACCCCGAAATCCACTCTCAACTCAACGTCCGGCCTGAAACTTGGGCTTTAAAATGTTCTGGGACTATAAAATCGGCTGTATAAAATCCGTCTCATAATCCGCCCCTAGTGGCAACACCCGAAAAACCCGCTATCAAAATCCGCTCTTCTTTTTCACTTTTCAGTTTGCGCACTACCCGAGAGAAAGAGGGCAAGCAAGGCTGCTGGGGTCACCCAGCCCTGTTGAATGCAGCCATTTGACACCAGCAGCATGCAACACATGCGGCCGCCCACACCAGCCCTCCAAATATGTGCAATTTATCTGGCACTTCGGCTGACCATGCGACAGCGAGCGACTCTCTGCATGCGCGACTGGCAAATCCCCCAAATCCCCAGTGGAGTAGGGAAAAAGCTGTGGAAATTCTCCCATTCCGGCTGCTAGGAGCAACCTCAGTCATTCTGGGGCCCGCGGGCGAGAGACAAATTCAGAAAAAGTTCAAGCATCCATCATTGAAGAAACTTACATGCGGAGCCCGGCGACTCTCGGCGAGAGCTGAGAATATTTCTTAAAAATGTCTAAGGGTGAAGCGCCGAGCTACGAGGCTTCCAGTTGGGCATTTATAACCGAGCTGGGGTTGCTGGGGCGTGGGTTCTGAAGCGCGGAGGAGGCGTGGGCGGCGGTAACCGGAATTGCGTCATGCGCATCTATTGAGACAGAGAGAGTGAGAGATGAGGGGATATCCAACGAAAATCCACATCGCATGAAGGTGTGGGGGGGAAGTGGCGGCCGCCACCACTGCTGCTGCAGACTTGCATGGGCCAATAGCGAGCCTTGGGGTCTCCAGACAGGCGAGACAGATGAAGCAGTTCCGAGGTGCTCTCGGACAGCTGGCTGGGATTCGACAGTCGAGACAGATGAGGCCGGATCTGGATCTGGAGATGGGAAAAGCTAAGAGTTCTACTGCCCAATCTGGGATCCCACAGGACTCCTATTGGCCGCTGGTGTGGCCTCAATCTTAATCCCCCCTTCGTATTCTCCCATTCTATGAGCTGTCTCCTCATTCTCTTCATTCTCCTCAGTCTCCTCTGTCTCCTCAGTCTACTCAGTCTCCCCAGTCTCCTCAGTCTCCTCAGTCTCCCTAAGTCTCCCCGTCTCCTCAGTCTCCTCAGTCTCCTCAGTCTCCTCAGTCTCCTCAGTCTCCCCAGTCTCACTCAGTCTCCTCCAGTCTCCTCTCAGTCTCCCAGTCTCCCTCAGTCTCCTCAGTCTCCTCAGTCTCCTCAGTCTCCTCAGTCTCCCTCAGTCTCCTCAGTCTCCTCAGTCTACTCTCAGTCTCCCAGTCTCCCAGTCTCCTCAGTCTCCTCAGTCTCCCCAGTCTCCTCAGTCTCCTCAGTCTCCCAGTCTCCCCAGTCTCCACAGTCTCCCCAGTCTCCTCAGTCTCCTCAGTCCCCCAGTCTCCTCAGTCCCTCAGTCTCCCCAGTCTCCCCAGTCTCCACAGTCTCCTCATGCAGTCTCTCCAGTTTTCTCAGTTTTCCAGTCCCTCTTTTTGTGTAGCCTCTATTTTGCACCATACGAGCTATTTCCCCTTTTTCTCTCTGCCAGCTCCATCCATGCAGTGCTTCTTCACCAGTTCATTATTACTCTGAAACAAAAAGCTTTTCTCATTTCACTCGCCCTTAAAAAGTTAATTTCTCAACGAAGCGTGAAATAAATTTATTGAATCAGCGGAGCAGCTCAAAAACTTCAAACCTGCTAGAGATGGCAGATGAAGAGCAAGAGAAGCCAGTACAGTAGCATGCGAACAATAACGTTTCTAATTGAGATGCATTCAGGCGTTAATTTGCCTCTAGAAGCAGCAAAAAAACTTGAGCAGAGAGCTTCTAATTAAACTTTCAGTCACAGGCGCCCCGGTTCTGATTTGATTCGGTCTGCATGACTTGAATCAATAAGAAGCCGGTGAGCTCTGCAACACGAACTCACTGGCATGACTACCCGGTCTGGCCTCTGAATAAGTCTGCTGCTTCGGGGTGACGCTGGAAAAGATTGAAATTTGCATGATAAACAAGCCAGGTATAGAATGAAATATTTTGTCTGTTGACCTGGCGGAGCAATGGCTGACAGAGTTCCTGGGATGGGGCTCACTCACTGACTCACTTACTCACTCACTCACTCACTCACTCACTCACTCACTCACTCACTCACTCACTCACTCATTCACTCACTCATTCACTCACTCACTCACTCACTCACTCACTCACTCACTCACTCACTCACTCACTCACCACTCACTCATCATCACTCACTCATTCACTCACTCACTCACTCACTCACTCACTCACTCACTCACTCACTCACTCACTCACTCACTCACTCACTCACTCACTCACTCACTCACTCACTCACTCACTCACTCACTCACTCACTCACTCACTCACTGACTAACTCACGCATTCACTCACTCACTCACTCATTCACTCACTCACTCACTCACTCACTCACTCACTCACTCACTCACTCACTCACTCACTCACTCACTGACTAACTCACTCACTCCCTCACTCACTCACTCACTCACTCACTCACTCACTAGTTTAAATTATACTGAGCCACTCTGCAGCAGCACTAACACAATGCAGTTGCACAGTACAAACCAGCAAAAACGGATATTCAGTCAGCCAAATATTTCAAGCCTCACAAGCAGACACGATAGAATTCTCATTGTTCTCATTTTAGCACGAGAACAGGTGGCCCCCTGAAGCAGTCGGCTGCTTCCATTGTAATCAAAATTTCATGCCGCGCGAGAATTCGAAAGTGGGCTCTCAGAATTTATTCAATATTGCTGCCAATCCACGCGTTCCTATTGTGAGCGGAATGCGAGATGAAATCGAAATACAATTTTCTGAACAATTTTGCGTCACTTCTCCAGTGTAGCTCGTAGGAACTGTTTGGATTTCTGCTCTCCATCTCGTATGATTTGCTGCTTGGAGGTGATTTTGATTTTGTTCAGATTATTTATGCTGACTTGTGAGACCCAGAGAATAAATAAAACAGAGGGAGAGAGGAGAGGGAGAGAGGGGGGGAGAGGGAGAGAGGGAGGGAGGGAGAGAGAGAGTAGGAGAGAAGGAGAGAGAGAGAAAGAGAGAAAGAGAGAGAGAGAGAGGGAGAGAAAGAGAGAGAGTGAGAGAGAGGGAGAGAGAGAGAGATGGAGGGGAGAGTGAGTGAGAGAGAGGAGAGAGAGGGGGAGAGGGAGAGAGGGAGAGAGGGAGAGAGGGAGAGAGGGAGAGAGAGAGAAAGAGAGAGAGAGATGGAGGGGAGAGTGAGTGAGAGAGAGAGAGAGAGGGGGGGCAGAGGGAGAGAGAGAGTAGGAGAGAAGGAGAGAGAGAGAAGGAGAGTGAGAGAGGAGAGGGGGAGAGAGAGGGAGAGAAGGAGAGAGGGAGAGGGGGAGAGGGAGAGTAGGAGAGAAGGAGAGAGAGAGAGGGGGGAGAGGGAGAGAGGAGAGGGGGAGAGAGAGGGAGAGAAGGAGAGAGAAGAGAGGAGAGAGGGAGAGGGAGAGTATGAGAGAAGGAGAGAGAGAGAGGGGGGAGAGGGAGAGAGGAGAGGGGAAGAGGAGTGGGGGAGAGGAAAGGGGGAAAGAGAGAGAGGGAGAGGAGAGGGGAGAGGAAAGGGGAGAGAAAGAGGGAGAGGTAGAGAGGAGAGGGGCAGAGAGAAAGAGAGAGGGGGGAGAGAGAGACACAGGGAGAGAGAAAGTAGGAGAGAATGAGAGAGAGAGAGAGAGAGAGAGAGAGAGAGAGAGAGAGAGAGAGAGAGAGAGAGAGAGAGAGAGAGAGAGAGAGAGAGAGAGAGGGGGGGGAGAGAGGGAGAAGGAGAGAGGGAGTAGGAGAGAGAGAGATAAAGAGAGAGAGGGGAGAGAGAGAGAGGAGAGGGAGAGAGGGAGATGGAGAGAGGGAGAGGGAGAGAGGTAGAAAGAGATAGTGGGAGCGGGATAGTGGGAGAGGGAGTGGAAGAGAGAAGAGAGAGAGAGGGAGATCGGAGTGGAGGGGGTAGAGGGGGAGAGAAGAGGAAAGAGGAGAGGGAGAGAGATGTTGGAGAGGTGAAGAAGGATCAGGACAAAACTGTTTCAAACCCATCTAAATAATATTGACACAAACGCCAGGAGTGAGGGTGTCATGCTGATTTATGGCCGGGGGAAAATTGCTTTCCAAAACACGGGAATTCGAATGCATTTTCTGGAGCGGGGGCGGACCGAGCCATCCGATGGAAAATTGAGATCTCCCAGAGAGGGTTACTGGCTCCATCTTTCCTCAGCTCCAGCTTCTCTTCTATCGATTCCCTGGGCGGGGCAGAGCGGGGCTAAATTGATATTTATTATATAAATCATAACAAACTTGATCCTAGTGGCTATTCATCCCTAATAGTGCTGCAATGGATCATTTCATAGAATCTCTTATGGCTCGCTTTTCTCCCTATTAAAGTTCTGCTTTTGGCCTGAGGAATATAAATATATATGGGCCTGGCGTTCACGGATTGTTGAGAGAAATGTAATTTGAAGGCCGAAATATTTAAACTTCATGTTTAAGTCTGTGAGTCACAGCCTGCGCTTCTGGGATAATTCTGCTCATACAATATCTCTCTCTCATCTCTGTGCCTTGGAGGTTGGTCCCCATGGCTGCTAATCAGCATCAAGGCCACAGTCACAGTTTTCATTATTCTTGCACACAAACTTGTACATGATTTGTCCATCTCTCAATTCTTTGCTGAGCAGCTTGAGTCGGCACAGCCTCCCCTATGATCCATGAGCTTGACTCTGGGGCGATGCAAACTGCCTGCAGATTGAGAGTCTTGACCGGCAATGCATGCATAACCATGAGAGCCGGGAGAGACAGAACGGGAACTGCAGGACTTAATGGGATTGAGTTGCAGCAGCAACGGAATGAGATTAGCATTCGTTAGGGGATCGCAGATGGGGTGGCGGGCGGCCGCTGTGGTGCGATGGCGGGGGCGGCTGATCGAGCCTTGCCAGATCGATCTTGTCGGGGACAAATGTCCAGTCACTCACTGGTTCTCAGCTGCTTTTCCCTTACGAGCTGATTCTCTGAGAGATCCGAGTCAAGTTAAAGACCGCGACTTCAGGGGACGCGGCTGGGTCTTGTAGCTTTTAGTTATCCCCTGGAGAATCTAAAGTGAAACTATCAATAAATTCAATAAATTAAAGCGTTAATCAACTTCATTAAAGCTCATATGGGTGAGGCAGACAACAGACACAATCGGTGAGGCAGACCACAGACACAATCGGTGAGGCAGACCACAGACACAATCGGTGAGGCAGACCACAGACACAATCGGTGCGGCAAACCACAGACACAATCGGTGAGGCAGACCACAGACACAATCGGTGAGGCAGACCACAGACACAATGGCTGAGGCAGACCACAGACACAATCGGTGAGGCAAACCACAGACACAATCGGTGAGGCAGACCACAGACACAATCGGTGAGGCAAACCACAGACACAATCGGTGAGGCAGACCACAGACACAATCGGTGAGGCAGACCACAGACACAATCGGTGAGGCAGACCACAGACACAATCGTTGAGGCAGACCACAGACACAATCGGTGAGGCAGACCACAGACACAATCGGTGCGGCAGACCACAGACACAATCGGTGAGGCAAACCACAGACACAATCGGTGAGGCAAACCACAGACACAATCGGTGAGGCAAACCACAGACACAATCGGTGAGGCAGACAACAGACACAATCGGTGAGGCAGACCACAGACACAATCGGTGAGGCAGACCCAGGGAAAACTAAAACACTCGAGACGCGAAACGAGCCAAATCATGGTAAAAAAGGTAGGGGCTCGTTTAAGTCTATGGGCGCCAAGTTTTTCATGCATTAAATGCATTACGATCAGCCGCTGAAAAGACCACATTATTAATTTTGCTTTAAAAGGTTCCGTAGGTTGTCGAAAAGTTTTTTTATTCATTTTTAAATATGTTTTCTGTTTTATTTAAGTCGTAAAAAACGGGCGTACAGAGCGCAATGACGTACATTTAAGAGCGTGAGATATTTCACGAAGAAAATGTTTAAACTTAGCATGGTGTATATAGCTTATTTGAGGAGGAACTCATATAAGGACCTGTATAGGAAAAACTGGGGCACATATATTTAAGCATGTGAGATAAGCACAAGAGGAAAAAGTTTAAAAACCTGTTTTGGTGTATAAGGGAACTAAGGCAACAAGGAGGAACCCAAATGCCATAAATTTTTCAATTTTTTAAATTTTTTTTCAAAAACGAAAACTTTAAGGAATTTAGGTTTCTCCTGAAATTCGCTCATTAGCCTTTTGTAGCAATCTGCCTCAAGCTAGCAATCTGCGACCTTGCGTCTGTATGAAGCACGCAAAGGGAAAGCCAGAGAAGACAGAAGGCAGATCCTTCGGTCTTTCATGTCTTCAACATGGGGGTGTCGCTTTCTTACCTCCAAAATATCTGGTAGGGTTGTCTCCAACGCTCTCGTTCTTGTGCATCTCGAGGAAAAGAAAATATCTTTGTTCGGCTCTCTTCTGAGTTATAGTTTGATCTTCAGTTAAAGACGCTGCACTTTCTCGGCATTTTTCACATTCGCACAAGAGTTGAGGGCCCTCGCACCTCTTTAGACTTGAGAATTGCAGTTGGAATGGCCATAGACACAATCGGTGAGACAAACCACAGACACAAAAGGTGAGGCAGACCACAGACACAATCGGTGAGGCAGACCACAGACACAATCGGTGAGGCAGACCACAGACACAATAGGTGAGGCAGACCACAGACACAATCGGTGAGGCAGACCACAGACACAATGGCTGAGGCAGACCACAGACAAGGGAGGCTTACCACAAACTCAAGAGAGAAAGACAGAGACAATGGAGGGGGACCTCAGACACAAGGGGAACAGATCATAGACACAAGGGAACAGATCATAGACACAAGGGGAACAGATCATAACAGATCATAGACACAAGGGGAACAGATCATAGACACAGATCATAGACACAAGGGGAACAGATCATAACAGATCATAGACACAAGGGGAACAGATCATAGACACAGATCATAGACACAAGGGGAACAGATCATAACAGATCATAGACACAAGGGGAACAGATCATAGACACTTATCATAGACACAAGGGGAACAGATCATAACAGATCATAGACACAAGGGGAACAGATCATAGACACTTATCATAGACACAAGGGGAACAGATCATAACAGATCATAGACACAAGGGGAACAGATCATAGACACAAGGGGAACAGATCATAACAGATCATAGACACAAGGGGAACAGATCATAGACACAACGGAGATCAATTACAGACACAAGACGGATGGACAGATCACAGACACAAGGCAGACAGATCAAAGACACAACGGAGATCAATTACAGACACAAGACGGATGGACAGATCACAGACACAAGGCAGACAGATCAAAGACACAACGGAGATCAATTACAGACACAAGACGGATGGACAGATCACAGACACAAGGCAGACAGATCAAAGACACAACGGAGATCAATTACAGACACAAGACGGATGGACAGATCACAGACACAAGGCAGACAGATCAAAGACACAACGGAGATCAATTACAGACACAAGACGGATGGACAGATCACAGACACAAGGCAGACAGATCAAAGACACAACGGAGATCAATTACAGACACAAGACGGATGGACAGATCACAGACACAAGGCAGACAGATCAAAGACACAACGAAGATCAATTACAGACACAAGACGGATGGACAGATCACAGACACAAGGCAGACAGATCAAAGACACAACGAAGATCAATTACAGACACAAGACGGATGGACAGATCACAGACACAAGGCAGACAGTTCAAAGACACAACGGATTTCAATTACAGACACAAGACGGATGGACAGATCACAGACACAAGGCAGACAGATCAAAGACACAACGGAGATCAATTACAGACACAAGACGGAAGGACAGATCACAGACACAAGGCAGACAGATCAAAGACACAACGGAGATCAATTACAGACACAAGACGGATGGACAGATCACAGACACAAGGCAGACAGATCAAAGACACAACGGAGATCAATTACAGACACAAGACGGATGGACAGATCACAGACACAAGGCAGACAGATCAAAGACACAACGGAGATCAATTACAGACACAAGACGGATGGACAGATCACAGACACAAGGCAGACAGATCAAAGACACAACGGAGATCAATTACAGACACAAGACGGATGGACAGATCACAGACACAAGGCAGACAGATCAAAGACACAACGGAGATCAATTACAGACACAAGACGGATGGACAGATCACAGACACAAGGCAGACAGATCAAAGACACAACGGAGATCAATTACAGACACAAGACGGATGGACAGATCACAGACACAAGGCAGACAGATCAAAGACACAACGGAGATCAATTACAGACACAAGACGGATGGACAGATCACAGACACAAGGCAGACAGATCAAAGACTAAGGCAGACAGATTACAGACACAAGACGCGCAGATTACTGACACAAGGAAGGCAGACCTCAGACACAATAGGGAGACAAACTACAGATTGATAAAGTAAGCCAAAGCCAAAAAACCAGTAACGCCAGACGCACTCTGACATTGAAACAAGCGTTCAGCTCTACTGACAGTAGCATAAGTTGAAACATATTTCAAGCGTTGGCTAAATGACCGTCTATGGTCGGGTGGGGTCGGGGGCAGCGGATGATACGAGCTAATGAAAGAAAGAGTGTCATAATATAAGCGAGCAACGACGCTTGTAAATTACCAAAAAATCCTCAGACAAACAATTGTTTTAATAACAATAGATACAGCAAGCAATAAACTTGGCATGGACGAGGAGAAACGGAAGGAGCTGGAGAACAAAGCCATCGATCTGATGCGTAATGTGGCCCAGCGGAAGAACCTGTTCCAGCTCAGAGAGGGCGACGGGAGGCTTGGCTCCATCGATCGTTTGATGCCGGATTTTTACGCCATATTCAGCAGCAATTCCAGGCTGGCCTACATGCAGCAATGGAGCACCTTCGAGACCATCATGATTGTTGGTGAGGCCGGCTGACTGCTTGCGTAATCACAGGCGTGTTTGGGCACTGGCACAGACAAAATAGTCTGCGTTTTAAACAAATCAATCTGCCATTTTTCAATATCAATCTCTCCTTTTCAATATCAATATGCCATTTTTTCGGGGGGCCGTAGCCCAGCGGTAGCGCAGCTGCTCTGGTGTGCCGCGACCCAGGCTCGATTCCAAGTGCAGCCACATTAATTTGGGGCTGAATTGGAATTTCGGCTTGGCTCGCTTGTGCAATTAACGGCCTTGAGAGCCAACCCCCAAGGCGCAGTGAAGTGTACATGCCTAACAACTAATAAAGTTAGGGCCGCTGTACACTCCTGTGTGAGTGTGTGCCTGCGTAACGTATCCGCGCGCTTGTGTGCCTGCTCAGGGGATTCGGCGGAATGGGCAGTAATGCCTCTCGCCGGTTGTGCGCCAATGACGCTTAAATTGCGCCAGGGTGCACACAACCCCCTGCCTCTAAAAAAAATGCCATTTTTTCTATATAAATCTGCCATCTTCAATACCAATCTGCCATTTTTAATATTAATCTGCCATTTTTCAATACCAATCTGCCCTTTTTAACAGCAATCTGCCAGTTTTCAATACCGATCTGCCATTTTTAAGAAATCAATTTGCCATTTTCAACATCAATATGCTATTTTTCAAAAATCAATCTACCATTGTAACAAAACTTTCCATTATTCAATTTCCTTATTTTTAAATCCGCCATTCTCAAAGCCAGCCAAGCCAAAGCACTTCCACCCGCCCGCAGTGCCCATGGCGGTGCTCCTGCTGGCAGCCCTCATCAGCATCAGCAGCAAGCTCGCCCAGATTGCCCTCGACCTGCTCGTGTCGCTCTCCGTCAGCTGCTCGCACATCTGGCAGCACGGCGTTCACCTGTCGCAGCAGACGGCATCCGCCGACAACGACAACAGAGGCGGCAATGGGCGGGAGCTGCCGCGGCCGCTGCGCATGATTCGTTGGCTGGACGACAAAGGCGTCGCCAGCGCCTGGGACGTCATGCGGCTGCCGCGGCCGGACAACCGGGCTGAGCGGCTGCGCCAGCTGGCCAGCAGTTTGAAGCGGATGCGCGAGGAGCGAAATGCGCTGCGTACGTTGCTAGGGGGAATTTGGAAGCAGAAACTGGAGGGGGTGCGGAAGAAGAAACTGGAGGGGGTGCGGAAGAAGAAACTGGAGAAACGTGGAAGCCGAAAACTGAGGTCACCCTGATCAAACTGAGATCATCCTGATCAAACTGAGGTCACCCTGATCAAACTGAGGTCACCCTGATCAAACTGAGATCACCCTGATCAAACTGAGATCACCCTGATCAAACTGAGGTCACCCTGATCAAACTGAGAACCCTCTGATCAAACTGAGATCACCCTGATCAAACTGAGATCACCCTGCTCAAACTGAGATCACCCCTGATCAGGCTGAGAACACCCTCATCAAACTGAGGTCACCCTGATCAAACTGAGAACCCTCTGATCAAACTGGGATCACCCTGATCAAACTGAGAACCCTCTGATCAAACTGAGAACACCCTCATCAAACTGAGGTCACCCTGATCAAACTGAGATCACCCTGATCAAACTGAGAACCCTCTGATCAAACTGAGATCACCCTGATCAAACTGAGAACCCTCTGATCAAACTGAGAACACCCTCATCAAACTGAGATCACCCTGATCAAACTGAGAACCCTCTGATCAAACTAAGATCACCCTGATCAAACTGAGATCACCCTGATCAAACTAAGATCACCCTGATCAAACTGAGATCACCCTGATCAAACTAAGATCACCCTGATCAAACTGAGATCACCCTGATCAAACTGAGATCACCCTGATAAAACTGAGATCACCCTGATCAAACTGAGATCACCCTGATCAAACTAAGATCACCCTGATCAAACTGAGATCACCCTGATCAAACTGAGATCACCCTGATAAAACTGAGATCACCCTGATCAAACTGAGAACGCTCTGATCAAACTGAGAACACCCTCATCAAACTGAGATCACCCTGATCAAACTGAGAACCCTCTGATCAAACTAAGATCACCCTGATCAAACTGAGATCACCCTGATCAAACTGAGATCACCCTGATAAAACTGAGATCACCCTGATCAAACTGAGATCACCCTGATCAAACTAAGATCACCCTGATCAAACTGAGATCACCCTGATCAAACTGAGATCACCCTGATAAAACTGAGATCACCCTGATCAAACTGAGATCACCTTGATAAAACTGAGATCACCCTGTCAAACTGAGATCACCCTGATCAAACTGAGATCACCCTGATCAAACTGAGATCAAAGCAATCATACACTGTAAAAACTTCAAATGCTTGCAGAGAAACGCCGCAGCATACTGAAGGAAGGCCCACTGGATCATCGGTAGCCGCAGACACCCCGGATTTACAACTGCGCGTAAATCATTAAGATTAACAACCTTGATTTTTAACAGGCAATTTCTTATATTTAAAGACAACGCGCAAATAATACTATTTTTAAATTAAATGAGAGGAAAAATATGAAAATTAATTGACTCTTCTGTAGTAGTTGAATATATATGTATATTGAAGTATGAATTTAATTATTATTTATGCAATATATTTAGAGACAAAACAGCTGATAACACGATCTTGAGTGTGTGCAATACGCATATTTACGCTATAGAGCTGGGGACACTAGATGAGTAGTATATAAAGGATATTAAAGAATGGCCATTCTCGTGTTAATAGATGTACAGAACGAAGTTTCAGATTCAATATTTTAAACAATCATACAGGCAGCATGGAGAGACGACAGGTAAAATAATAATATTAATAAAAATAATAACGATAGGGGTCACTCCGGGTCAAATGTAAAATGAATTAGGCAACTGTGTAAAAATAAGAGTCAAAATGGTGATAAAGTAAATAATGCTTGATAATAAACTAATTAAGTAATTACATTAATTAAAAAGGACACCAATTGCAGAGTAATTACGCATAATATATACACAAACGTAAACAATAGATAAACATATGCCAGGGCTGTTGCCAGAGTACTTGAAATTTTAGCCACAACTCCATCTAGCCAACTTGCTGAGAGGAATGCAGTGCAGTGCAGGCACCAATAACAATAACAATTGATTTCATCTACCCCAGTTGGGCGATATATGCAACCGACAGCTCAGCCGCAGCTATTGCGCGGCGCTTCTGAAGGCTGTCTACGGCTGTTCAGTCCAAGGACTGGGGGGTCGCTACACACCCCTCAATTACCCCAGCTAATGCTGGCACCCATTTTACAGCTGGGTGAACTGAAGCAATGCAGAGTTAAGTGCCTTTTCTCAAGGACACTAATTGTTCCGAGTGGGATCGGGAATCGAACCCCCAACCTTCAAATCGTGAACCCGACTACTCCACCCAAGCAATGCATCGACCATAAAAGAAGAGCTCTATGGGATCAAAGAAGATCCAACAGCACTTCAGTCTGACAACAGTGACGGAGACCACTCAATTCACCACCATTCAATGGAGCAGATGCGCAAGGAGTTGTGACTGAAATCTCAGCTCATCTGGATGTCCAAACTTGTATGCAACAGACCTCATACTAATATTAATTAAAGCGCTATTTATCACTGTGCAGCAAGCAAAACAATCATACATCAATTATTAGGCATTCAATGAAACTCCCCAAAAAATGTTATCTTGCTGCCAACGAACTGACCGAGAGGACGCGGACGCCTAAGAAGATAGAAAAGATATATAACAGGAGAAATATAACAACAATCAGAGGAATATATACAATAGCTAATAGTTAATGAATTGACAAACAAACTAGGTAATCGCGTACTTCCCCCTTCAATAGCTTGCAAAGATGCCAAGGTCAATAACAATAAATCACACTTCATTAACGCCAAGCAGAGCCTCTAGCGGCATCTGAAGCAAAATAGCGACTCTCCTGTGCAAAAGCAACCAGCGATTCAGACATGAATAAAAACAGCAAGTAAAAAAAGATGGCTACAAACAAACACGAGAGACAGATATTAATGACAAAATCTCCCTTTGACAGGGGGGGGGGGAGGGGGAGAGGGAGGAGACAGGTCAATGCAGGGAGCAGCTGCCGATCAAAACAGTTACAAAAAAACGGTAAAGTAATGCAATATTACGTCCTTATAACAGTCTCCAGGGCGGGTAAGCGAGCTGAGTGAGTGAATGAGTCAGTATAATATGTGCTGCTGACTTTTCAAGACAATATCATGCAACAACTAGTTAAAGCAGCAGATATAGAATAGCTTATACTTCCGCGTCAGCATCCTTGGGCCAGGTGATGTCGAGATTGTCAGACTCCGGATGCAGAGTGTAGAATCCAACCATGTCGGCGGCGGCAGCGGCGGCGGTCAAGGCGGATTTGCGCGAACTGGACGCCACGGCTCCCGTCGCGGCGGGGGGCTGGCGGAGGCGGCAGCCCTGCAGCGGCACCGGCGGATGTAGCAGCGGTTCCGCCGCGACCGTGATGCCGGCAGTAGGTGTGGTCGGCGTAGGGCAGAGCGTAGGGCACGGGAGTGTCGGACCAGAGGCTGGCGGAGGTGGCTGCGGCCGGCTGCCTGGCAGCCCGGCCCGGCCCGGACGGCCGGACGGCGGCGGCTTTGCGACGTCGGCGACGACCTGCGGCGTTGAGCGCTAAGTCGAGCGTTACGCACTGGCGCATGCGGCAGCGCTGCCGCTCCAGCAGGCGATTCCTGCCGCCGTATTTCGGCATGTCCAAACAGAAGTCGCAGCGGCCGCAGTCGCTGACCCGAAGGCAGGGCGCGCACCGGCCGCAGCGTCTGGCAGCTGGGCCGTCGCCAGCGCCGCCAACGCCCAACCCATCGTCAATGTCGTCATCGTCCAAATCCGAGTCGTCGGAGTCGTCGTCGTCGTCGGAGATGCCGCGCCGATGATCGTCGTCGGTCTCGGTGGACGAAGCGGCCGAGGAGCGGCTGCGGCGCTCGGCGGGCAGCAGAAGGTCCTCCGCCTGCGGCAGCCCGAAATCGTCTTCGTCCTCATCCTCATTGGCATTGGGCACCAGCGCTGGCATCGACGGCTGTTGCTGCTTCCGTGAGTTTTTTGTTGCCTGCTGTTGTTGTTGCTGCTGCTTGCCGGCACTGGCGGCCCGGCGGCCGCGCTTCTTGGGCTCACCAGCCGGAGCGGCGGCGTTAGAAGCGGCAGCAACTGCAGCGGCCTGTTTAGAAGTTGAATCGGTGGTCGCCGCCGATTTTCTCTTTCTTCCTCTGGCTGGCGGAGTCGGCGCCGATGCCGCTGCTGCCGCCTCGGATGCCCGCTTGCGCTTGGCTGCTGGCTGGCCGCTGTGATTAGCGCCGGATTTTGAAGCCTTCGCAGAACTGGCCGCAGCGGTTTTCTTGTCCTCGGAGCCGGCCTGCTGGGACTGGCCGCGCTTCCGGGAGGCTGAGCCAGTCTGAGCGACGGCAACCGGCGCCCGGCCTTTCTTATACTGAATAGCCAAGCCCGGATGCTTTTTCAAGCACTTTGAACAATAGAACTTGTTAATAGCGGCCGCGTCCTTCGAGCTGACCCCGATGCAGTCGCCGTGGTACCACTCCTCACATTTGTCGCAGGCGATCATAAATCTGTCAATGTCGGTAGATCGGCACACGCACCAGGCCTGCAGGTCGCTAGAGGCTGAGGAGGCCGACTTCTTTTTTGAAGCGGCTGTACCGCCGCCGCCGCTCTGTTGCCGCTGCTTGCTGGCAGCGCCGCGTTTCTAAGAAAAGGGAGAAGCGAAGGACATTATGAAGCTGTAGAGTTGAGGAGATATCTAATGAGACAATTGAGCCACTATTTGCATAGTTTACCTAAAAACTTTATTAGAATTGTCCATTAAAAACAATCAATAAATGTTTTGATTGTTACAGAACATAACTATTAGACCAAAGAAAAATTATTACTTAAGGAAAAAAGGACAATCAATTAAGGATTTGTTTATCTTTTAACTAAGTTGCATAGCTGGTGTTATTTAACAGGTTGTGCACATGTAATGACCTAGTAATAATTCACAACCATAGGTTATTGTGATGCAATGCCAGAACCAGTATTATCCAATAAAAAGCAGGCCTATAAGAACATTAATAATACAACTGTACTTTTTACTGTACAGAGACTAATAATATTTTAAAGTTACTTTTTGTGTTTTTATTGCATTTGATAACTGTTATGTGCCTAAGTAAAAAGACACTCCTACTTTTGAATATTGGTATAATATAATTTATTGATACAAAAGGGTCTAATACAACTAAAATAGCCAAAACCTTTACAACAAAACAATAATAGCAAGTCCTAATTCTAGAACAGTGTTCCCACTCAGCAACCTTCATTTTTTTGTGCCAAGCCATTCATTTTTGCGCCATGGATATTTTTTGCACCACTATCACTCTTTACCTCTAAGGCTATAATGCAGTATGATGCCCATTGAGACATTAAATGGCAACAACAGCATGGGCATCAGACTATTAATTTCTCTAAATCAAAATTGCAATTATAAAACATATTAGTTTCTAAAAAAGCATCCAAAAATGCGGAAAAGGGTTACAATTTAGGCACAAATTTTCCACATTTTTAGATTTGCATTGAACTTTATTAATTATGCATTCACGCCATATTGCCTCATTTTCAGGCATGGTACAAATTTGTGCCAAAGTGGGAACACTGCTCTAGAATACATAAGAAAGGCTATAAAAATAGATTTGTAATTATAATTAAGCATATTAAAGGTTGGTACTTGACTAGGGGTAACAAAAACTAATCTTATTAAGACTAATAATTTAGTAGGATTTTTAAAGTTATTTTAAGTATTTTTTCTATTTTATTTGATTTTAGTGGCTGTGGAGGCAATAAAGCTAACCTAAAAAGTAAAAAAAGATTTTGCAAAAGTTTTAAGCATATATATTATCAAAGACTGGTTAAAAATTAAAAAATTATATCGACTTTACATTCCAGTATCAGGAATATATGCTTATATACCACTGTACACTAAAATAAAATTTCCCTTCCTACGACCTAGCTTCTATATGCAAATGGACTTAAGCAAATTTAGCAAAAATCTTGTCAAATTAGGAAATAGAATAATTCAATCTAATCTATAGCTTATTAATTCTTTTGGTACAATGGCACTTATATGACAATGCATATATATATTAAATTTCCTTTTCAATCAAGTTTGTTTTATGTATTATTTATCCAGTACTTTTTAAATATGCTTTAGTTTCTTAGATATGTTTGTTTCATTCTTAACGATGCATGATGTCTATTTTAATCAAACATTTTTCTATCAAATGTCATGTAAGAGTTTAGTAGCTAGAGTCTTAAGGCATCTCTTTGCCATAGAAATCTAAATGTATCAATTGATAGTACTTCTATTCTGATTTACATTTTTTGCAACAGAAATACACTCATGCCCACCTTATACTTAAGTTTAAGTCATGTGTTACACTATTAACAAAGGGAATAGGGGTTGGTCTAATAGAAAGCTTATATTTAAAGCCTTGGTTATAATCAATAAATCTGACTTAAAAGCCTTGTTGCTGAATTTGCTAGATTGTTGCCGAATTTACTTTCAACAAATTTGTTGTATTAAAATTGTTAAAATGTTTAATTTGTTGAGTATATCAAATTTCTATTGCCAAATTTGTTTATTACCAAATTTGCATATATCTATAATAAGGTTATTAGCATCTTAAATTTTTAGGTTTTATTGAAGTTTATATTGCTAAAAATTATTGTAGTTTATTTAATTCTAAGTTCTTCAAGTATTAATTCAATGCAATTTATTTAGAAAAATATTACTTCTATACCATTTATTTAAATCTAGGTTATTTTTACATTTTTGATAGTCATCTTAGGTTTAAGGTTTAGCCTTCTAAACCTAATAATTTTAAATTTAGAGGTTATGCTTTTCAAAATAATTATGTTTTAGTATCACAATTGATAGTTTTAAAAAGCCACAATGTCATAGACTCATCGCCATAGAACATGGATACCACACTTTGGATCATGTAATATACACAAAAAAATTGGACATGTATTGGCCTTGCATGCCAAAAGTAGTTGTGCACCATTGGTGTGCATCACTCCTAAGAAAATAGTATGCGTGCACACCTAGCATATGGACTTAATAAAATCATGCAAAAGAGCTATTGTGAAGTAGAAAAAAGATGATAACAAAATAGCTAAACAAATATTTGCATGTATTGAATTTCCACTGTAAATACTATCTCCAAATAAGCATAAAAAATCTAAATATTTGCCAAAAAGGGTTTATTATGCAACTTAAAAAAAGTCTTTTATTGTCACAATGTCAAAGTCATTAATTGTTGCAACACTGACATAGTTTTGAGAATGGGCGTGCACTCAATTTTTTTGGCATGCATTTGTAGTTATTGAATTTTTGTTTGGGCGTGCACCCAGCATGATCCGGACTATGGCATAGATAGGCCCTATGATTAAAAATAGAAAAATTAAGTTTGAGCGAAGTGGGAGTCAGAAAATCGCATAGCAATTATATTTGCTACACAGAAATATACAAAATGACAGGAGACAAAATAAAAAGTGCTTACAGGTTTAACATGGTTTGCAATAATTAAATTCTCGGACGGATCCTCTTTCTTAGTGGACTTTTTACTCGCTTTTGTGTTGTCCTGATTCTTTGCTCGAGTTGGTACTGTATTGTCCTTGGCATTTTTAGTTGGACTTCTAGATTTATTGTTTCGAGAGCTTGATCGAGTCATTTTTACTTGATAATAATAAAAAACTGATAAAACATACCTAAAAGTAAAAGTATCACTTAAGATTTGTATAATACATCTGTAACAGCATTGTGCAGAAACAGAAACGGTAGAGTAAATTCTAACAATTACAAGTTTTGAATAAAAACACCTGCATTGGTTAGAAGACGTTGATATTTTTTAAAGTCGTTATTTACGATTACTTTAACGTTCTTTGCTTGATCAAAATAATATTAGAGCAAAGCTAAAAATAAGAACAATAAAGGTCTTTAAAAATTCAAAATTCAGATTGCAAAAAGGAGACCTTTTTATAATATCAGAATATATCACCAATATGCTCTTACAAGCACAGGTACATGCATGCGTTTTCCGGCAGTGAAGCACAGATGCATGCATAAAGTCTAATTTTTGAACGGTCCTGCGTCCCTAAGGATTATGGCAACCGTGAACGAGTTAGGTAGTGACTTCAATTTTTTTCGACCAGCTGTTGCCTCTTATTGCATCGATGTAAAGCCGACGTATAACGTTTTTAATTGTCGGAAAATGAAAAAATACTTGCTTTTAATTGGCCATTCAGCAAAATTAACATTAATATATATTACGCTGAATGCGTCGCCTGACGTCGGATTTCTTTACGGGGTGCTTCAATTCTGTACCATACAGGCATTCACATATATAACAACAACAACAACAGAGTACGCTGTCAGTTCGCAAAAGCAGCGTCAGATGGCGCGCTTCGAAGCTTGGGCGCGAACAAAGGCCGCACCGCCGGCAGAGTCCGGGGCGCCGGCGTCAGCCAGCAGACAGTCGACGTAGCGCCGAGTCCTCGCCTGTCCCCGCCGGTAGGGTGCCTGCAACGTAAGTAGGAGCACCTCCTGCACCGGCTCCGGACAGTAGGCCTCAGCGCGGATGACGTGGCCTGCCAGCTGGAGTCGCCGACGGCGCAGCAGATCGCTAGGACGGGCCAGGCCGGCGCGATGATAGAGCGCCGTGTTGGTGACTCGCTCGTTGCCGATCTTGAAGGCGGCGCGCAGCAGGCCAGCGTGCGCCGCGTCGACTTGAGCCTCGAGCGAGTCTGTCAGCGTCCAGGTCTCGGCGTTGTATAACAGGACGGTCTCGATCACCGCCTGGAACAGCGCCGCCCTGGAACAGCGGCGGTCCGGTAGGGCCTCGGACTGCAGGACTGACCTTATAGAACGAAAGGCAGCCCAGGCAAGTCCTCGGCGACGCCGCAGATCCTCGCGGACGTCGGGAACCAGACCGCCAAGGTAGACGAACTGCTGGCATCTTGGAAGCTCACTCGCCTGTCCGTTAGCGCCTCGGCAGAAGATTGCAGCCTCGGTGTCGTCCGGCACGCATAGCACGACGGTTTTCTGCGTGTTGACCACCAGGCCGACGCTCGCCGCAACGGCAACCAGCCTATCCAGCTGTCGTTGGGCGCCCTTGACGGTCGAGGACAGCAGGGCAAGGTCATCGGCGTAGCCAAGCACGCTGAGCCGTCTCTCCGGTTGGCGTCGACCCACGCGTCGCCGCAGCAGGAAGCCGTCGTCGTTGGAAGGCAGAGCAGTCCGTAGCACCCAGTCAAGCACCAGAATAAATAGGAACGGCGCTAGCGTATCTCCCCAGAGCACCCCGGAGGATGTCTCGAAGAAATCCGATAGGCCGTCCGGTGTTGAGACAGCAGCCGTCGTGCCGTGGTACAGCGCCATGACAGCAGAAATCAGCAGCTCTGGCACGTTGTACGCACGGAGCACCTCTGGGAGCGCGTCCCTCACGACCGAGTCAAAGGCCTTCCTGAAATCGACGAAGATCAGGATTAGGGTCAACTGGCGGATGTGCGCCTCCTCGATGACTCGCCGAAGAGCCAGGATCTGCGTCACTGTGCCGCGATGGGGCCGGAATCCGTTCTGCTCAGGCCGCAGGTAGGGGTCCAGCACAGGCTGTAACCGCGATAGCAGCATGTGGTTGAACAGCTTCGCGGCGCAGGACTGTAGGCAGATGCCTCGATGCTCCTCGAGCTTGGTGGTGCCCGGCTTCTTTGGAATGGCGACGATGTGCGCCGTGGTCCATTCGTTTGGCGCCACCTCACCGGAAAGCACGCGGTTCATCACTCTGGCGACCTCAGTGGCCACGCAGTGGATCCGCAGCGCCTCGGTGGGTAGTGACGAGCGCCTCGGTGGGTAGCAATATATGTTGCACATCTACACATTTTACATGTACCAAGAAGGACCAATCTGTAGTAACTGCAGGATCGACGTACGTAAAACTCAAAGATCGTGTAAATTTTTACGAGGTTGATAATCCGGGAAAAAACACTGTGGAGACGACAGGAAAAATCAATTTTTTCATCCCAAAATCTATGATTGAATTTGATCTGAGGCAGTGAATATTAATTACCATTTTAGCGTGCACATGTTGATATAGTTGTGCAGTGTGAGAAGTTTCATTTTTATATTTTTTCATCGCCCAAGCCAAGTTGAGGATACGATCACAAGTGAAATTTTTGTTTTGTTCCTCAAGAAGCATGCAGCAAAACTTAAAAATGAAACTTTCAGTCTACACAACAACAACAACATGAAACAACAACAACAACAATAACAACAACAACAACAAAGTCTATTTGTCAGCCAAGTCAAGCGTCTCGGGATGATGTGACCTACTACTAGTTGCTAGCTGGAGTCGCCGACGGCGCAACAGGCCGGTGCGGCGATGGAGTGCCGCATTGGTGATATGCTCGTAGCCGATCTATAGGCGGCGCGCAGCAGGCCAGCGTACGCCGCATCGACCTTGCTGTTCGAACGCATCCGTCAGCGTTCCAAGGTCTCGTCGTTATACAACAGGACGGTCTCGATCACCGCCTGGAACAACGCCGCTCTCTGGCGGTCAGGCAGGACCTCGGACTGCAAGCCGTCCGGAACGGAAGGCAGGCCAGGAAATTCTACGCGGCGACGACGTCGCAAGTCCTCACGAACATCTGCTGGCCCCAGACCGCCGAGGTAGACGAACTGCTGACAGCGCGAAAGCTCGTCACTACAAAACTATATAATATACAACACATTAACATGTCGTGAAATATGTTAAATTAAAGAAATGGTCATATCCTCAATCCTCGATCCTCAATTGCAATCATTGGTTTTGTGATTAACATTTTTTCCTATCTTCAGAGTATATTTTTCCAGTAAACCGTCTTAAAACTTTACACGATATTCGAGTTACGTCCTGTTATGCTACAGTGAGTGCTCCTTGAGTGTTACACGTGCACATGTGTAAAGTCCACCGCGAGACAGAAGCAGCCAGGGTAAGGGGAGCTGCAACTCCCAATATATAGGCTGATAAAAATTATGGCGCCCATTCACGACATCTGCAGGTGCTGGTCGCACCCCCGTGTTGACGATCTCGATACTTTATTTAATTTAACGTACACGTACATATGGAAGATGTGTACAGATGCTATGGCTGCTGTCATGCTCTTCCACTGACTACATCGTCTGTTTTTTTGTTTAAATACTGTACATATTTATTTTTGTTAGACGTGAATGTGATATAATTTACATTTCAGTACATGTCAATGAAACAAAAACACACAATATATCTGCAGTTTCACAAAACCGCGGCCGGATTTGCAGGTAAAATTGAGAATAATAAATTTTAAAGAAGGATTAAGCTACTTTAGAAATTTCAGGCTCAAATATATCACTCTGTTAAACATCGATTCCATGATTTAATGTACGGTGTGTGCAAAAATGTCAAGTTCCCTTTTTAATTGTTCTGCATTTTTGTAAATTGAACCAAACAGAGCTGAGAGAAGATTTTGATTGTACTTCAAAAGCAAATCTTTTCTTGGAATGCAATGTACAGGCGCTCTTATCTAAAGAAATGGCGCTGCATATATTTGATCAAAATTAATTTATACACAAGATTAACAACACGTATACTCTACTTACAGTAATACGGTATGAAAATCTGCAAAGCTTACACAGTTTTGGCAGTACAAAAATTAACAAAATTTGCGAAAAATATATTTAGTTGTAGATTAATTTTTATTCATAAATTTTCTTACGAAATTCTACTGAATGTAACGTTGATTACTTGAGAAAATATTAAATTAATACTAACCATTTTATTTGTACCTGCTTGACTAGCTATTATCTGGAGGTTTAATCTCTGGATTAACTCTCAGTGGCTCAGGGAGCCTAAAATATGAGATTGGAGGCAATCCAAAACGACATTAACTGACACAGTTAGCTCGTAGTTACATAGTAAAAAATAGACATGCGTAGCAACATGTAACGCTTCATAAGTATGTAAATTGATTTGAAGGCCGATCGATTTCTTTGAGAAAAGCTATCGTTTCACAAGTTATGAAACCGCCATCCATAGTTACAGGCCAATAAAATTTAGATAGTTTGGGTCATATACAACGGTTTAAAACTCGTCCTAAATTATTAAAAATGACTTTGAGAAGTTACGGAAGGTCATTTCAACCAGGTACTGATCTTACTAATGCATTTTGTAGTCAAAAATCGGCCTTCAAATATTTACCATGAATTAAGAAATGTAGTCGAGTGTTAAAAATTACTAAAAATAGTAGTAGTAGTCTTTAAAGAAATCAACTATCATTCGAACCTGTGAGTTTGCCAGCTGGACTTGCAACAATGTGAATACCGTGTTCCTGAAGCACCTGCTCCACAATCACGTGATTGTTGGCCGGGTGCTCACAATGCGCTCTGGCAGGTCGCCTCCTATACCGGCTGATGTGCGGCTGCCAAACTGCAAAGTTGAGAACTTCTTTTTTATAAATTTTATAAAATACACATCGCACTTTGTGACAGGTACTGAGAGACTACATGGCACTCTGTGACAGGCACACTGAGAGGCTGAATCACACTCTGTGACAGGCACACTGAGAGGCTGAATCACACTCTGTGACAGGCACACTGAGAGACTGAATCACACTCTGTGACAGGCACACTGAGAGACTGCATCACACTCTGTGACAGGCACACTGAGAGGCTGAATCACACTCTGTGACAGGCACACTGAGAGGCTGAATCACACTCTGTGACAGGCACACTGAGAGGCTGAATCACACTCTGTGACAGGCACACTGAGAGGCTGAATCACACTCTGTGACAGGCACACTGAGAGACTACATGGCACTCTGTGACAGGCACACTGAGAGGCTGAATCACACTCTGTGACAGGCACACTGAGAGGCTGAATCACACTCTGTGACAGGCACACTGAGAGACTGAATCACACTCTGTGACAGGCACACTGAGAGACTGCATCACACTCTGTGACAGGCACACTGAGAGGCTGAATCACACTCTGTGACAGGCACACTGAGAGGCTGAATCACACTCTGTGACAGGCACACTGAGAGGCTGAATCACACTCTGTGACAGGCACACTGAGAGGCTGAATCACACTCTGTGACAGGCACACTGAGAGACTGAATCACACTCTGTGACAGGCACACTGAGAGGCTGAATCACACTCTGTGACAGGCACACTGAGAGGCTGAATCACACTCTGTGACAGGCACACTGAGAGACTGCATAACATTCTGAGACAACCTACAGGAACTTCATCAACAAAAACTACATAAAAAGTGTTGTGGGTTGGTGATATCTGCAGCACTTTCAATACTCTTATTATTCTATGATCTGGATTTATTGAGTTCATTATTTTTACAATCAGCGTCTACTTTGTTTTATTTGCGCGTATACAAATTTTTTATTACTAAATTGAATGCTGCGAAATCTATAGGCCATAAAAACACCCACTTATTTGAGCATGATTTACAATTGTCTGATATAATACATATCTTATTATACTATCGGAATACTTTTATAAGAAGGGAGAAGGGTAATACTCTACTCTAGCATTGTAATTTATATATATATATATATGAGCTCAGGCTAACCGCTCACAATTCCCACAGTCTCCCATCTTCCCCGTCTAGCTTATAAGTAAAACCAGTAACTAAAATATGGCATATTTGAAGCCTTTATAAGTTTGCTCACACTGCACTACTTTGCTCACACGCTCTGCACAGACGGGCGGAATTTGAAGAGCCAAGTCAGTAATTCACTCCCAGTGCCCCTCCCAGTGCCTTTCCCAGTGCCTCTCCCAGTGCCTCTTCCAGTGCCTCTCCCAGTGCCTCTTCCAGTGCCTCTCCCAGTGCCTCTCCCAGTGCCTCTTCCAGTGCCTCTCCCAGTGCCTCTCCCAGTGCCTTTCCCAGTGCCTCTCCCAGTGCCTCTCCCAGTGCCTCTCCCAGTGCCTCTTCCAGTGCCTCTCCCAGTGCCTCTCCCAGTGCCTCTTCCAGTGCCTCTCCCAGTGCCTCTCCCAGTGCCTCTCCCGGTGCCTCTTCAGCGCCTCTCCCAGTGCCTCTCATAGTGCCTTCCCATGCCAGTGCCTCTCCTAGTGCCTTTCCCAGTGCCTCTCCCAGTGCCTTTCAGTGCCTCTCCCAGTGCCTCTTCCAGTGCCTCTCCCAGTGCCTCTCCCAGTGCCCTCCCGGTGCCTCTTCAGCGCCTCTCCCGGTGCCTCTTCAGTGCCTCTCCCGGTGCCTCTTCAGTGCCTCTCCCAGTGCCTCTCAGAGTGCCTTCCCATGCCAGTGCCTCTCCCAGTGCCTCTCCCAGTGCCTCTCCCAGTGCCTCTCCCAGTGCCTCTCCCAGTGCCTCTCCCAGTGCCTCTCCCAGTGCCTTTCCCAGTGCCTCTCCCAGTGCCTCTTCCAGTGCCTCTCCCAGTGCCTCTCCCAGTGCCTCTCCCAGTGCCTCTCCCAGTGCCTTTCCCATTGCCGCTCATAGTGCCTCTCATAGTGCCTCTCATAGTGCCTTCCCATGCCAGTGCCTCTCCCATTGCCTCTCCCATTGCCTCTCCCAGTGCCTCTCCCAGTGCCTCTCCCAGTGCCTCTCCCAATGCCTCTCCCAGTGCCTCTCATAGTGCCTTCCCATGCCAGTGCCTCTCCCAGTGCCTCTCCCAGTGCCTCTCCCAGTGCCTTCCCAGTGCCTCTCCCGGTGCCTCTCCCAGTGCCTCTCCCGGTGCCTCTCCCAGTGCCTCTCCCAGTGCCTCTCCCATTGCCTCCCAGTGCCTCTCCCAGTGCCTCTCCCAGTGCCTTCCCAGTGCCTCTCCCGGTGCCTCTCCCAGTGCCTCTCCCAGTGCCTCTCCCGGTGCCTCTCCCGGTGCCTCTTCAGCGCCTCTCCCGGTGCCTCTTCAGCGCCTCTCCCGGTGCCTCTTCAGTGCCTCTCCCAGTGCCTCTCATAGTGCCTTCCCATGCCAGTGCCTCTCCCAGTGCCTCTCCCAGTGCCTCTCCCAGTGCCTCTCCCAGTGCCTCTCCCGGTGCCTCTTCAGCGCCTCTCCCGGTGCCTCTTCAGTGCCTCTCCCAGTGCCTCTCATAGTGCCTTCCCATGCCAGTGCCTCTCCTAGTGCCTCTCCCAGTGCCTCTCCCAGTGCCTCTCCCAGTGCCTCTCCCAGTGCCTCTCATAGTGCCTCTTCCAGTGCCTCTCCCAGTGCCTCTCCCAGTGCCTCTTCCAGTGCCTCTCCCAGTGCCTCTCCCAGTGCCTCTCCCAGTGCCTCTCCCAGTGCCTTTCCCATTGCCGCTCATAGTGCCTCTCATAGTGCCTCTCATAGTGCCTTCCCATGCCAGTGCCTCTCCCAGTGCCTCTCCCATTGCCTCTCCCAGTGCCTCTCCCAGTGCCTTTCCCAGTGCCTCTCCCAATGCCTCTCCCAGTGCCTCTCATAGTGCCTTCCCATGCCAGTGCCTCTCCCAGTGCCTCTCCCGGTGCCTCTCCCAGTGCCTCTCCCAGTGCCTCTCCCAGTGCCTCTCCCAGTGCCTCTCCCAGTGCCTCTCCCAGTGCCTCTCCCAGTGCCTCTCCCAGTGCCTCTCCCAGTGCCTCTCCCATTGCCTCTCCCATTGCCTCTCCCATTGCCTCTCCCATTGCCTCTCATAGTGCCTCTCCCAGTGCCTCTCCCAGTGCCTCTCCCGGTGCCTCTCCCAGTGCCTCTCATAGTGGCTCTCCCAGTGCCCCTCCCAGAGCTTCTCATAGTGCCTCTCCCAGTGCCTCTCCCAGTGCCTCTCCCAGTGGCTCTCCCAGTGCCCCTCCCAGAGCTTCTCGCGGTGCCTCTCCCAGTGTCTCTCCCAGTGTCTCTCCCAGTGCCTCTCCCAGTGGCTCTCCCAGTGCCCCTCCCAGAGCTTCTCGCGGTGCCTCTCCCAGTGTCTCTCCCAGTGTCTCTCCCAGTGCCTCTCCCAGTGCCTCTCCCAGTGCCTCTCCCAGTGCCTTTCACAGTACCTCTCCCAGTGCCTCTTCCAGTGCCTCTCCCAGTGCCTCTCCCAGTGCCTCTCCCAGTGGCTCTCCCAGTGCCCCTCCCAGAGCTTCTCGCGGTGCCTCTCCCAGTGTCTCTCCCAGTGTCTCTCCCAGTGCCTCTCCCAGTGCCTCTCCCAGTGCCTCTCCCAGTGCCTTTCACAGTACCTCTCCCAGTGCCTCTTCCAGTGCCTCTCCCAGTGCCTCTCCCAGTGCCTCTCCCAGTGGCTCTCCCAGTGCCCCTCCCAGAGCTTCTCGCGGTGCCTCTCCCAGTGTCTCTCCCAGTGTCTCTCCCAGTGCCTCTTCCAGTGCCTCTCCCAGTGCCTCTCCCAGTGCCTTTCACAGTACCTCTCCCAGTGCCTCTTCCAGTGCCTCTCCCAGTGCCTCTCCCAGTGCCTCTCCCAGTGCCTCTCCCAGTGCCCCTCCCAGAGCTTCTCGCGGTGCCTCTCCCAGTGTCTCTCCCAGTGTCTCTCCCAGTGCCTCTCCCAGTGCCTCTCCCAGTGCCTTTCACAGTACCTCTCCCAGTGCCTCTTCCAGTGCCTCTCCCAGTGCCTCTCCCAGTGCCTCTCCCAGTGGCTCTCCCAGTGCCCCTCCCAGAGCTTCTCGCGGTGCCTCTCCCAGTGTCTCTCCCAGTGTCTCTCCCAGTGTCTCTCCCAGTGCCTCTCCCAGTGCCTTTCACAGTACCTCTCCCAGTGCCTCTCCCAGTGCCTTTCACAGTACCTCTCCCAGTGCCTCTTCCAGTGCCTCTCCCAGTGCCTCTCCCAGTGCCTCTCCCAGTGGCTCTCCCAGTGCCCCTCCCAGAGCTTCTCGCGGTGCCTCTCCCAGTGTCTCTCCCAGTGTCTCTCCCAGTGCCTCTCCAGTGCCTCTCCCAGTGCCTTTCCCAGGACCTCCCACATGCGAATGTTCGTCAGCTCGCCAACAAACACAATTCTTCATCATTTGGCATGCAGAGAGCCTGTGTCTGAGCTGCCACGCAGTCTCTTGAGGGCTCACGGTCGTCCAAGAATATTATATAAGCAACACGCGACCTTGGCACTCACTGCGTATTGCAAAAGAGAAATTGGGAGACAGAGAGAAGGGTGCATTAATTATTCATAAGCTGACCATTTGCAGCCCTATATGGATTCGTGCACTGCATCTTTAGGATTAAGCTAATGATAGCATTTTGTTGCGGAGGCTGACCCTTGTCAATATTAGCAAGGAGGGGGTAGCCTTGGGGACTCTCTCCGATTTTGGCTTCCGTGCTGCTGTACTTTTAGTTTAATAGCATGCGAGCTTAGGGACTTCCGGTATTTTTCCATTGCAGCCAATGGCGCGTTTATGGTGAATTTCACGGACTCATTGATCTTCAGTTTCAATCGGTCATAATTCCTCAATCAAATCGGTCATAACTCCCCAATAAAATCGGTCATAATTCCCCAATCAAATCGGTCATAATTCCGAGTCAAATCGGTCATTATTCCCCAATCAAATAGGTCATAATTCCCCTATCAAATCGGTCATAATTCCCCTATCAAATCGGTCATAATTCCCCAATTGAAATCGGTCATAATTCCCCTATCAAATCGGTCATAATTCCCCTATCAAATCGGTCATAATTCCCCTATCAAATCGGTCATAATTCCCCAATCAAATCGGTCATAATTCCGAGTCAAATCGGTCATTATTCCCCAATCAAATAGGTCATAATTCCCCTATCAAATCGGTCATAATTCCCCTATCAAATCGGTCATAATTCCCCAATTGAAATCGGTCATAATTCCCCTATCAAATCGGTCACAATTCCCCTATCAAATCGGTCATAATTCCCCTATCAAATCGGTCATAATTCCCCAATTGAAATCGGTCATAAGTCTCCAATTGAAATCGGTCATAATTCCCCAATCAAATCGGTCATAATTCCCCAATCAAATCGGTCATAATTCCCCAATCAAATCGGTCATAATTCCCCTATCAAATCGGTCATAATTCCGAGTCAAATCCGTTATAGTTCCCCAATTGAAATCGGTCATAATTCCTCAATCAAATCGGTCATAACTCCCTAATTGAAATCGGTCATAATTCCTCAATCAAATCGGTCATAACTCCCTAATTGAAATCGGTCATAATTCCCCAATTGAAATCGGTCATAATTCCTCAATCAAATCGGTCATAACTCCCCAATTGAAATCGGTCATAATTCCTCAATTGAAATCGGTCATAATTCCCCAATCAAATCGGTCATAATTCCCCTATCAAATCGGTCATAATTCCCCAGTCAAATCGGTCATAATTCCCCAATCGAATCGGTCAAAACTCCCCAGTCAAATCGGTCATAATTCCGAGTCAAATCGGTCATAATTCCCCAATCAAATCGGTCATAATTCCCCTATCAAAACGGTCATAATTCCGAGTCAAATCGGTCATAATTCCCCAATCAAATCGGTCATAATTTCCCAATTGAAATCGGTCATAACTTCCATAGTTCTCCAATTCAAATCGGTTTAACTACATAACCTACAGGACTCACGCTAGCTCGTACCACAAGCCAATGTTTTATAGTACAAAATGTACTCTATCTCAAGCCCCAACCCGATTCCCTGCTGTCACTGGGCAGAGCCTTTCTCAGTATTACCTATGGGAACGAGGTGGAAAGCGGAAATTAAAATCCTACATTTAACTCCCAATCCGACAAGTCAGCAAATTTTTGCACTTTAAAAGAAGCAGCTGCAAAATCGATTGCTTCAAAACTTGTTGACGGGAGGACAAAGTTAATTAACGGGTGAGCATGGACTCCAGGCTCTGCAGATCATCTGCCCAGAGTTTAATCCAAACACAAGTTCAGTTTCTGTCTTTAACTAAACATTTAGACAGAGGAAGCTGCGGTTGCTATGGTTACCACTGTTTGCGCAAACGCGATTTTAGCCAAACCGAGAGTAAAAATACCTCAATTTTAATAAATTAAAGGTCAAGTAGGAATCATAGAACACCGATTTGGAATTATTTAGATGAAAGGGTCAAAGCTGGAACACTGAAAACGGAGCCGTAGGACTGACCAGTAAAAGTACAACTGTTTGACGCAGAACTTGGGAGTCGAATAAATTTAAGGACTGGACTCGTGATACTGGGGTGGCAAAATTGAGAGCAAATACGTTTTTTGATACTCGACAAAAGTGCAAACAGACAGGCAGGAATACTGAGAGGCGGATAGACAGACAGACAGACAGGCAGACAGGCAGACAGGCAGACACACACACAGACAGACAGACAGACAGACAGA